>JBCJKF010220927.1:0-15137 GCA_039654545.1 Plocamopherus ceylonicus | reverse complement strand
GTGTGTGTGTGTGTGTGTGTGTGTGTGTGTGTGTGTGTGTGTGTGTGTGTGTGTGTGTGTGTGTGTGTGCGCGCGTGCGTGCGCATGTTTGATTGCATAAGTGTGAGGTTCAGGGAGGGTGTGTGTGTGTGTGTGTGAGTGTGTTTGTGTGTGTTTGTGAGTGCACATGCTTGACTGCATAAGTGTGTGGTTCAGGGGGGGTGTATGTATAAATATGTCATGGTGTATAATTGTCTAAATGTGAGACTGTGTGAAAACGTGATTACCTAAGTGTAAAGTTGTGTGGGTGTGCCTTTGTGGTTAACAGAGTACATCACACACTAAACAGAACAAAGACATACATTTATATATAAAATGTTTTGGTTCTGCTGGGACTTGATCTTGATGGTTGCACCAATTGCTTTTTTTCCAAAAGAAGAGAAGGATACAGCCTCTTTGTCACATCAATGAAGAATAAAAACATATAATTTGCTATCTAGGCCCGGAGTAAAGTTCAAAGAGTTTTGTTGAAAGATCATTTAGTTTCCAGACCCCTAAAAATTTGCAATCGTCTGCCAATAGAAATAAAAAAAAGTCCCTAATCTTTGGTATGTTCAAAGGCAGATTGAAATATCATTTATTTAAAATTAGTTATGATTGCTAGTGATTTCTTATGGTCCATCGACCTTTTTTTTTTTTTTTTATGTCACCTTCTCAGGTCATGGTGTTGTGTCAGTACTCAAGAGGTGATTTTATTCAGGTTGCTGCTGCTGCTGTTTTGTTGGGTTTGTTGGTTGTTGTTTTTTTGTTACGGTATACATTATTATTATTATTATTATTATTATTATTATTATTATTATTATTCACTGCTGTGCATTACTCAGTGGAGCAGAGAGATATAAATTTCAACCTGCACCAAGGCCAGATGCTTAGGCCTGCCTGAAGTAGAGGAAAATTATCATAAAGTTGACTGCCACCAAGTCTCTCCTAGATCCTGTGTTCCTCAGCCTTCCTCCTCCTGGTTTGCTGTAAGAGTAGCCTGCCTTGTATGCACCAACAGATTGCAGATCAGACGGTATATTTGTGACATGAACATGAAAATGCCTCTTGGTGTGCTGTTCCTCTAGGAGGTCAAGGGTGGTGTGCGCTCATCCTACCATTTTTCTTTCACTGTCTCGTTCCTCATTCCATCTCCTCTATCTTTCTTAGGCAAATCATCTGGCACGCTGTAAATTCCTTCCCTAATTAGTGGAGAAAACAACTACCAAAATCCACTCTTCACAGAGATGATACCCAAACCCCATTGCTCCGCTCAAAAAGGACAACAAAGAAGTTTTAATTTTGCATCTCTACAGTTATAAATGTAAGACAGCAATAATCCAACAATCACAGCAACAATACAAATTATTCTGAAATCAGTTGATAAGTTATATGGAGCCAGACGCACCTTTTTTCTTTTTATCCTCATCTTTGTGAGGTCTGTGTTCAGTGTCGGAAGTGTTGACGGTCATAGTGACTCGGATCTCCTTCTGAGCTTCCTGCATGCGCTCAAAGAAGACTTTGAAAAACACATCGGCGTCTTTGTCAGTGGTCAGTCGTTGAAAGATGGATTTCTGTAAAATGGTCATCAATTAAAAGTATATTTTACCTCATGTAAATTTTGTTGAAAAACATTATTATATGACTACCAAACAGAAAGTTCCATTTTTCCCCCTTTTTTACCCTTCTTGACCAGGACAAAAAAAAATCATGAGATGAATAGAATATGGCATAAACTTAAACGATGGTGAAACAAGGATTTGATGTAAAACTGTTTTATTCAAAACCTTGCTACGTGATATTGTGGGCCACTTGGTATACACTGCATCTGCAAACTGTGATGTCCAGGTTTGAATCCCAGCAACGACTTCATGCATGACATGTTGATTTCAGATGGGAAAAAAGCTCTTTACATACATTTTTCATCATGCTTTTCAGGTGTAAAAGTAAGTTCATGACTAGAAACAATGGCAGATTGTGTCAGTATAGCAGAGTGGTGAACCTGTAAAATGGCTGCTGCTCTGAAAGCTCCTCAGTGGCATAAGGCAGCTTTTGGATGGGAAAGTGCCTGTAAGGGAGCCCTGGAAAGCGTTTGGGGCACAATTAAGTTGATATGTACCTTGAAAGAGCTTTTGTTTGATTTTTTTTTTTTTCTTTCTGTCTTTCTTTCTTTCTTTTTTTCTTTCTTTTTTTTTTTCAAACCAAAACTATTATAAGTTGAAGTCAACTGTAGCTCCTCCAAACCTGAATTTTGCTGTTGCCTCCCTCAAGGAGGGCGATTCCCAGCTCCACGGTTTCCAAGAAGACCTTGTTGTTAGTGTTTTTGATGATCAGATCAATGACCAAGTCAGAAGCCCCTTTGTCGTCCAAAAAGCACTGCAACAATACAACAGAGAGCAAAACATAATTCATTAAATGAATTCAATTTTAACCACCACCTCCCTCACCCCATGTGCACACACAAATAATGATGAAGTGGTTCGTTGGAAATAAATTAAAAGACAAAAAAAAAAAAAGAAAAGAAAACAGGACATTAGGAAATAAATTTATATTGGTTTAGTGAAGTTTATTTGTTCAACTCATTATCCACCAACAGTCATCAGTGATCTTGGGGTTTTAGACAGACAGACTCGATTTCCCATGAATGGGGGATAAAAACTACCAACAGATTTTTAACTCATTCTTTACCAATGTCCGATATTTTGGCAAGAGCAAGACACAACTCTTTGTGTACCATGAGCCCCATCATCGAGCATGATTCGAAACTTTGTCTACAATTTGCCCATATATCGACAATATATCCCAATTTATGGCCGAATTATAGCCAAAGACAAAACATGCATTGAAAGCCTTTCATCAAAATTGAGGATATATTTCATTGCAGACTCATCCCACTCCCAATATTTCCAGTTATGATCTACAAGGTCATCTCCAGACCGCAATATAAATATGACATAAAAAAAAAAATTATGGTTATATGTTTCTGATCCATAGCTAGAAAGAAAACTGCAAAGACTTCTCATTAAGTCTGCTACAATGCCAAAGGTTTGAAGTCAATCTAAGACAAAGCATCAATGGGACCTCCTACGATAACAACTTACTCTTGTAGGGTCAGGTCTTTGATCAGTGCGGGATCGGAATCAAGCTGGACACCAAGAGGTCAGAGGTTCAAAACCCAGGTGATGAGCACAATGCTGAGCTCTTGGAAAAGGCTCTTTACTCACATTTTCTCACCTTACTGGGATGTAAAAGAGGACTCAACTACAGGCAGTAGAAGATCTTGTCAGTATGCCAGAGTGATGCACAGGACGAGGAGAAGAGGACGAGCAGGGGAACAAGAGAATGGCTGTGCCATTAAATTTTTCATGTTATCATAATAAAAACACAACAAATGCAGTCACCTGTACATCATAGAGAGAATATTTGTTGGATTGACTGAGCATATTGGAGGCTGGCCCATTCGAAGGAGGAGACGATATGCTGTCTCGGCGATTCCGTGGTATAGAACGATCATAGTAGCGCATCAGAAGGCTTTGCCTCAGAGCCTCACACTGTAAAAGGTTTAAAAAAGAATTTTTTTATAAGTTTGTGCTTTGTTGCTGGTCTTCAATTGTTGTTTATTATTGTAGGTTTTTTGCTTTCCTTTGTTTTTTTTGTTTGTTTGTTGTTGTTTTTTTTGTTTTTTTTGTTTTTGTTTTTTTTATATTGTTTGTGTTGGGTGTGTGTGTGTGTTGGGGTAAAGTGAAGGATTTTGTTTTTGTTTTGTTTGCGGGTTTGTTTGTTTTTCTTTTTGTTTTTGATTTGGAGGGGGGAGGGGGGTTGTTTTTAGTTGTTGATTGTTAGGGTTGTTTGTTTTTGTTTTTTGTTGTTGTCTTTTCTTGTTTTGAGGTGGGGGGTTTTTCTGTATTTTTCTGTTGTTGGTTTTTGTGTGTTTCGTTTGTTTGTTTTAGCTTCTTTTTTCTTCTTTGTTTTGTTTTGTCTTTTGTTGGGTTTTTTTGTTTGTTTGTGGTTTGTTGATGTTGTTGTTTTTGTTTTTTGTTTGTTTGTTTGTTTTTTTCCATCTTTTGTTCGTTTTTGTCTTTTGAGTGTTTTTGTGTGTGATGATTTTTGTGTCTATTTTTTGTTGTATTGCTTTTTGTTTGTCTCTTTTCCTTTTTGGGTTTTTTATTGTGCAGGTTTTGTTTGGGGCTTTTCTTTGTGGTTCTTGTTTGGACGGGGGTGTTATTATTTGTTCGTTTCAATTTTTTTTCACATTTTTTGTTGTTGTTTACTTTTCATTTTGGGATTTACATTTGGTTTCTCTTCTTCTCTTTTCTTTGGTAGAATAATGAAATAAATTGGAAAAAATGAAATGTTTAAATCTTGAACAAGTCCTGCATACCAGAAATACATAAAATAGATTTGATGTCTTGACCCATGTAGTTTTAAAAACATATAATGACATCAAATAAAAACAAAAAAGGGAAAGAAAAAAAATTTAAAAAATAAAATAATGACACCAACTGAATTATTAATAATACAAAATTTAAATGTAAATGCAAATAGAGTATTTTTTAAAATCAGTCTTGTATTATCTTCACCATTCTTAATGAAAAAAAGGTGAAAAAAGATACTATTTTACAAAAATAAGCAAGGACACATATTCTTAAGAGAAAACTGATTTTCACACAGATTGAAAATTTTAGATGACATGTAAGATCTTCAACCTTGATGTACATTTGGCCACAAAAACACAATTAAATACTCGACTGGCATTACATATGGAAATCGCCAGTATATGAAACATTCATAACCCTCATCTTCATCTAACAAGGAATTCTACAGAAATTAGCGATCAAAATCAAGGGAAACCTTTGAGTAAAAGAAAAAAATTATCATACATGAATGTTAAAAAAACAACAAGCAAACAAAAGATGAACAAATGTTGAACAGAATTTGGCTACAGAAAAGACAAAGGAGCTGTAAAGAAAGAAAGAAAGAAAGATTAACTGTATGTTCATGCACAATATAACATGAAATATCATATGAAAACAGTAAGACTCAAATGACAAAAAAAAAAAATATTCTTTTCACAGGAATCATTCAATTCAGAAAAATGAATGATGAGAATTAATTTTCCTTTCACATGGAATAGAGGAGGATGAGAAATTGATAAAGTCCGAAATTCTATGAGAAAAAAAAAAAAAGCTGATATGGGGCAGTCCAAGGGGACAGAAAAAACAGAAATCAGATGGAAAGAATGAACAGGGGGAAAAAAGGGACAAGCATAAAATACAAATGATTTCAAAAGAATTGGGGAAGAATAAATACATTCGTCTATATTTTACTATACAAATACAGAGCTGAAACAGTAAAGAAAAAAATCTAACGGAATGCTGGCATACATAATCATCATGAAAAATTCAATCCAATTGAATCGATTCTCACTGCCTCAAAAAATGAGAATGTTAGTATGATCACCATGACAAAAAAAAACAAACAAAAAAAACCAACTAAAAAACAATAAAAAAAATAAAATAAAAAAAACACAAACTAAAACCAAAACTAAACTAAACTAAAACAAAGGCAAACCCCAAAACTCTCACCATTTTACGACCTTATTCAATGCGAATATTCCCACAAAGAAATCTGACAAATTCTACCCTTGAATTAAAACTGCTTGTTTTAAACTCAATATACTCATTAGCATGAAACTGAAAAAGCACTGAAAATAACAGTCAAAGCTTCTTCTTTTAAGGTGGGAATGGGTCGTGGAGTTTACTTTGGAAAATAATGCAGAATATCAATATCTCTCTATTTCATTATCTATAGTTTGACATTGCATTTACATGTCAAAGTCCAAAATGGTTCATTCACAAATAAAGAAGAAGACAGAAAAAAATATATTAAAAAGAAGACTTTTTTTTTTTTTTCTCAGAAAATCATGTTTGAAAATTTCACAACACATTTACTGATATCTATCTCAAATATTCCATCGTTGTAAGCTACAATAACCTCCTTCAACCTCCTTCACCCAGGGCAGTGTGAATGCATTCAGAAATTACATTTGCCCACATGTTCTTTATATTAGAAGATGATGACTTTGCCTTCCTATTTCAGGATTTTGATTGTGATACAACCAAATACATAATACTCCTGAATATTTATACAAGTATGCCAGAAAACTGGTGTTGAACTTTCCTACAAACACCTCAAAATTATATCCAGACATGTGTGGAGTAAACATAGGTCACCTTTATGGGTTCCCTGCACCGATTACCTGTTCAGGAAGTATACTGTTAGAGCTATCAGTTGCGTGAGAACATGATTATGTCCCGTCATTATTTAAAGCTCACAATAGCATCACAATAAAAAGGGTTTACTACTACAACTATAATAACTTGCGTATGGATTTTTCCATTGTCCAGTTAGCTGTCCTGTGGACTTGAACTATAAACACATATCACCGGTGTCATTTTATAAGCATACAGTTACAAACTTTCCTATATTCAAATCCAGTCAACCCATTTTTAACAAAAATAAATGAAATTGGTGAATAGAAATACACACAAAACAATTTTATTTTTTTATAAAAATGAGATAAGTGACTTTCAAAACAGCTTAATTTAGCATGAAAAAGCGAAAATCCAAAAAACTGTAGTATACCTTTATAGTTTGACACTAATGATATACTTTATATCAGTCAGATTCAGAGAAACTCGTTTTGAATTTATTCTCTTTTGTATTCAAAGAAATGTATTGAATCACCTCCCAAATTAAGACATTGTCAAAGAAACTGATATTATTATCTTTCAAAATACAGTATACACAACTAGAAATAAAAACAAATACAAAAAACCCCTCAACAAACAACAAAAAACCACAAAAAACAACAACAAATAAAGCATGAAAACAATTATTCAAATTGCAGCAAATGCAGAGCTTTGAAATAAGATAAGGATAAAAATGCCAATCAAAATAACAAGGCTAATAAAAACAACAATGCCATTAACAACAATAACGATGATGATGATGATGATGATGATGATGATTATGATGATGATGATGATGATGATAACAGCAACAATAACAATATAATAATGATAATAATAATAATATAATAATAATTATAATAATAATGATAATAATAATAATAATAATATGATGATGATGATGATTATGATGATGATGATGATGATGATGATGATGACGACGACGATGATGATGATGATGGTTGCAAAATTTTCTAGTTCATTTCGAAGTGTTCATTATAAAACTCAGAAATAAAATGTTTTTAAATAACAAAAAGCTCCAAGGGCAAATGAGATTAAAAATGAATTAGATGCTGCTTTCGTACACATATTGAAAAAACAAGAAGTGATGCATCAATGACTGTACGAAAATGAAACAATAAAAGATTTGATTAATATGAGGTATGAAAGAGATAGAGCAGGCATATAAATGTAAATCAGTAGCAGAGAGAATTTATGCATAACAAAATAAATGTTAATTTTTGACCATCTTTTTGGATGTTGGCGAGTCATCTTCTTCAATCAGTTGCTCTGCTTTCTAGACATAGACAAACACAGTGATCTCTCCATTATGGTTTCATTTATAAAAATGGATACTTACATTTTGATGAACTATTGCTCAATAATTTTTTTTTCATTTGTTTCCCTTTACAATAAAAGTTTTAACAAAGAGATTCATCTTACAGTTTCATCTCATGATTTTCAATTTCATAATTGAAAAAAAAAAAAACAATAAAAAGAAACAGTAAGAGGAAACAAAACAAACAAACAAATAATCCACAAAACAACATCAACACAAAGTACATGTAAATAAAAAAAAGAAAAAACAACTACCAAATACATGGAACAGCAATAAAAGGCAAAAAGAAATCTAATGATAAAAAAAAAAGGCAAAAAGAAATCTAACGACAAAAAAAATTAAACGCAAAAAGAAATCTAATAATAAAAAAGACCAAACAGATAAAGCCCAACAAATAACACAACCCCAAACAATAGGCATAACAATGTCTACATCATGACTAGCAATATAAGCCAAAAGATAAAAATCATTCTATTTTTATCACTCGATGCAAGATAAATATTAGAAGGTTCCACTCATTCAACTGACATGAGTAGTTCTGCATTAGGCTAAACACTGCATTTTTCAAATACATTTCAGAACATTATAGGAGCTTATAAGCCATACAAAAGCTGTTTAGCTTACTACAAAATTAACGCTTTCAATCTGGAGTTTATTTCAAAAAGGTATGTACATACATGTATATCATGTGGCCTAGAAAAAAAAACACACCAAAAAACAACAAACGTGCCCTGAACTCTGAATGTCAATCAGTATACTATTTGTCATTACATTCACATAAATATTGGCAATGGTCTAGTATAATTCAGTTATTAAGTAAGCATGTGAAGCTTTGTCACGTTATTTTAATTAATGATAAAGATACATAATTTTGAATATACTTACCGCACTCAAAATGGTAAACAAGTCACAGCATTTGTTAAAGGACTCTTAATTTCAAAGGATTTATCAGTGGTATTAATTTGTGTGTTATTTGTTCATGTTTGTTGTGATAACATGTTCTCAAGAGACACAGATGGCCATTTCGAAGAAGGTATATTCAAAACCATGTATCTTCATGATTCAATAACAGAGACTTAAAAAACTTCACATGCTCTCTATAAATGAAATAGTCTAGACCTGTCCTGTTTTGTTTTGTTTTGTTTTTTGTTAATCTAAATGCAAATATGGAAGAATAGATTACCATGCAAAGTTCAGCACGGTTTGGGGGGCTCTGCAGAATATGCTGAATGAATTAATATACAAAGCCTCCAAAATAAACTCCAGAAATTACATTAAATAAATACACTAAACAAATTGTGATAGAGGAAAGAAAACATGAAATTGAAAAAAGAGGATATCCATACAACAACATGTACAGCTAATTGAGTTGAGGAATGACATTAGGCGATGAATAAAAAAAAAAAAAAAAGTTATAATACCGATACAAAGGTACAAAATTTATTCCACAATGAGATATGAAAACAGGAAGCTGGAGGTAGACAGTAGGCATAGATTAAGGGCCTATTTGAAAAAAAGAAAAGAAAAATACAACCAGAAATGGAAGCATTCCATCTTACCCTACGATGATCTTCAAGCTCCTTCCTACTCGGAGCTTTTATATCCACCTTTAGAAAGGTTGCCATTGCCAGCAAATGATGAGAAAAGCAGTTTGCGGGTTATATCGCAGTCTGTTACCACTTTAAAGTAATCACCTTCTTTTTTTTATTTTTTGGTTGTTGTTCTAAAAAACTATGATGGATTTCTTGTTTGGCTCGTTACTTTCTCCTTCCTTTCTTCGTCCACATTTGATGCTTCTTTATTACTCTTGCTATGTATAAACACACGCACGCACACGCACACACACACACCCACACACACACACACACAAACACACTCATGAAAACAGTTAGTTATCCTCTGTCATCGATCATGATCACATAAGGCCGAACTCATGAATACAATTGACTGATAAAGATGAAGATTTAAATGGATAAAATATGATTAATAAAATGTTGAACTAAGAAATGTGATTCAATAAAACTCCTATGTTAAAGGTAGTGAACTAGGCAAACTTTCAACTTTGTCATAAGTGTTAATATTGTTTAAGGTCACATAAAGGTTTTCTTGAATGCTGTTGCATTGATTAACTACCTGATCGTTTAATTTAAAGATTAGCTGAATGATCAAGAATCATAAACCTCCTTTTATCTCTTAATTTTTAAAAGAATCAAATTAGACACACAGCTGTAATTCTGCTCTGTTCTTTAAATTTTCATGATAAAATATTAAAATTGACATTACAATATACCCTAAAGGACAACATAATTCACAGAAAAATTATGCTGAATGGCACACTTTAGACCATTTGAGTAATTCACATGTTGTTGTTATTGTTGTTTTGCTGCTTTATTTTATTCACTCATTTATTTTTTTATTTATTTAGCTATTTTCTTTCTTATCATTACTATTTTTATTTTCAAAGTAAAATGATTAAAAGTTGGTTAAGTTGGAGCAAATGGTTAGAAAAAATAAGAATGATATGAAACAAAAATATAAATTCATAATGGTAATGCATAAGAAAACAGGAGGAAAACAGCAAATGTCGTCAGAACTAAATAATTTTTGACAAATCTATCAACATCAGATATCGGTTGTCACATCATGTAAATAATTTATAGACAAAAGGAAATGTAACCAAGACAGAGGACTCTAAAACAGATCTAATTTCCAGGAACAAAAGTTTAAAAGAAATACACACCAATTAATGACAGAGAGTTTTAGAGAGTCAAACAAAAAATGAGAAAACCACTGATAGTCTCACCTTTTCTGAGCGGCTTTCATTTGCGGACATCATATCTTTCAAGGTTTGGAGCACTTTTATACACAATTTCTCTTCCTTCTCCTCCAAGAGACACTCTGTGTGGCGTATAAGTCTGAATGATGATTGAAAAACCAATAAGCAAAAAACATTACCCAAGAAGATCATGATAGACAATTAAGAAATACAAGAAGTAGAACATCATATTTTCCTTGATCAACACATCCCGGCAAAAAACATCCTGCCACGAAAGGGAAATAAATGGAAGAACCATTCAGTATAAATAATATGTAATACTGAATGATCAAGGCAAGGGGACAGAGAATTAAATTTACATTTCCTAAAGAGTGAAAACTGTTTGCTGTGTCAATTTAGGCCCAGCACTGGATAACAAACGGAAAATTAAAAAAGAAAAAGAAAGAAAGAAAGAAAGAAAGAAAGAAAGAAAGAAAGAAAGAAAGAAAGAAAGACAGGAAGAGAGAAAGAAAGAAAGAAAGAAAACCAAAAATCACCTGGCAATGAAACCACCACTCTCACACTTTTCCCTGGCTTCGGTGGATGGTTGAAAGAGCAGCTCTGGTCGGTGTAGCACGTCAACCAGGACAGACATTTCTGCCAAGACCAATGGCTTCAGGTGATTGTTTAACGTCCCAACAATTTCCTGCCAACAAAATGTCATGCATAAAAAAATATTTAAAAATCAGCATTCCAGTCGTGAAGTTTTGATGATCCTATTAGGTCGGGGTCTTAAAGAAATCAGAAATCAAATTTGGCAGCAAACAAGCTGATCAGTTTTGCATGCCTCATTATGCCACGTGATGGGTGTTTCTATAGATAGGTTTCAATTCGTGAAGCTCTTATATTCATGATAGTGACTATAATAATCATATTAAAAGCTATATGGCAAATTTGTTTTCTGGCAGACTGACAAGAATAAACAGTCAGTTCATGTGAGTTAGTCAGCTGATATTATTAAGATGGAGAAGAAGATAAAGATAATAAAATTAACAAATCCACATCAACATTATATAATAAAGGAAATATCTGGGGCATTATTAATTCCAAAGAATGTGGCTCTAGGCGCTATTATTTTATTATTATTATTTTTATTATTTATAATAACATTATCATTATTATCATTATTATCATTATTATTATTGTTATTATTATTATTATTATTATTATTATTATTATTATTATTATTATTATTATTATTGATAGTATTAGTATTAGCATTATTATTACTACTACTACTAGTACTATTATTATAGCATTATTTTTGTGTTGGTATTACTAAAATTATTATCATTACTTATAATAATGATAGTAATGGTGGTAGCAGGGTGGAGGTGGATTAATGATGATACACCACCATTTTTTTTTTCTATTTGACTTCTCGATAAATAATTAATTTATATATTTTTTAATGTGATTTTAACCAGATCTAATATTCATCGCTTTCTCTCTCAAATCTGATAGCTGGCATCCTTCAACAAGCAATCTGTAACCAAGAGACCTTTCAAAATTCCATCACATGAGGCAAGCAAAAAACAATGAACAACAACAGCAAAAAAGTAATGATAATAATAAAAAGCAAAAAAGAAAAAAAAAAATTGAAGCAATAGCTTAATTATATTGTGTAACAAATGCAACACACAATCACACACACACATACACACAGATACACACATATACCCATATTTATATTATCTATACGCACATTATGCACGTATGTATATTGAACTAAGATAGTGGCTCATGAAACCATTAGGTATATTAATGAATTTCAATCATCTGTCACTGTGCAATGCCAAGCCAAAGATTTACTTTTTCGTAGAAAATAAAATGTCATTTAGAAACTCTTCAGGGTTTTTTGGGGTTGTTTTTTGTTGGTTTTTCTGTTTTGTTTTGGTTTTGTGTTTTGTAGCAGTCCAAGTAGAGGGTATTAGTTTCATAATTTCACAAGGAAGGGAAAAAAAAACAACTAAAAACAATAACCTGAAATCAAAGAACGCCAGAATTCAATAAGTAATCATTCAGCAGAAAAAGCGTGCCGTATGGCCAAAAGATTCGATCAACAAAAGTCAACATACCTCTACTATATTTCCCAAGAAATTCAACAAACTTCTAACAAATATCAATAAAATAAATTGTTAAAATGCAAAAGGCATTTAAAAACTGAAAACATGAAAGTGAATAATGAAGGGCAGTTAGATTACTCAAAATTAAAAATGTGAACTGTGACAAAACTAATTGCACACTTCATTGTTATGTGTTAAAATTAGTCAACTAGGGAATGTTTCATATTACATAAAAAAAAAAAAAATGAAAGTTATAAAACAATGTCATATTTACAAAGAAAGAGAAGAAAAAAAAGAAAGAGTTATATCCCAATTAACATAGTTTGAAAATGAAAAAGAAATAAAATAAACCAGCTGTGCAAAAATTTTTCCTTGAGGATGTATCCCATTAGAAAAATGGAAGAAAATTGAAATATATTAAAATTGTATCTTGTATTTTAGACAAGCATCAGGGTAAGATGGTTAAGAAATAACTAAGAGGGTAAGATAAAAAAGAAACGAGACAGACAAGAGATAGAAAGAAAGGGACAGAAATGCAGTCAGTCAAGGACAAAGATGTCAGAGGCAGACAGCAGAAGAGACAAAGAAAGACAGAGACAGGGACAGAGAAAGACAGAGACAAACAGACATACAGAAAGTCATGTGCAGCCAAATCAACTGGATGGGTTGGATTTCAAACCCTTAACAGCCTACTGAACAAGGATTGAATCCACTAATGTAGGAAAATACCTGGACAGTCTGTACCATGAGAAAATAATAGTGATGCTAAAACTAAGAGAGCAAAAGAGCTTTTTTTTTCTTTTAATCTATCGACTACAAATATTTTTTTTTAAAACACTTGAGAAATAAAAAGAAGAAGAAAATAAAGGGGAAAATGAAGAGAGAGAGAAAAACAACAACCAACATTTACAAGGCTACCCTAACATTTACAAGGCTACCCTTCATGCATCGCATGCACACAGAGAATATAAGTAGAAAGCATAATTCACCAATAAATTCCTGTTAAGGCTAATGGACAATAATAGCAATATATGTATACTAAACAGGCCAAGCAAGCACTTCAGTCCAGTCCAATCTAAGCAGGTAGTTTTCTTTTAGCACAGACTCGTAATATACAGACATGACAGTGAGCAACAGCAGCATAAGGTTTTTGAGGCACAGTGGCTCAATGGATAGAATATTGGGCTTGAGACCAAGGGGTCTTGGGTTCGATTCCTGCCAGCGACCATTGTGTTTTTTCCTTAAGCAAGAAAATTCACTCCAATTGCTTCATCCTACCCAGGTGCCAAAGGGGTACCTGGTAATAGGTTGGAAAAGGTTGCGCCTAATAGGCAGCACTTTACTGTATGCTCCCTGGGGGAATAAATGTATTGTAAAGCACTTTGAGGCTTCGGCGGAAAGCGCTATACAAATGCAATATTTTTCTTTTTTTTTTTTTACAATAAATGATAAAATGGTGAAATTTTGAATAATATTGAGGAATCCATGAAGAAAAATAAGTCAGAAGTCTTTTTTGGGTTTGTTTTTCTCTTTTCATAAAGATATTTCAGGCACTCTAGCAGTAAAATAAGTAGCCCTTTCAAGATTTTCGGCTCACAGGGCCGCAGCTTAAACAGGTTTTCATAGCATGAGGAGGACAGTCACAGATAAGACCTATCACTTTCTGAAAGGATGAAAGTCCAATGCAGAATATTTTCCCAGTCAAAGCTGAATCCATTTTCACATGGGTCGAGTGAAGCAACAGGGATAAATTTTCTTGCATGACGTTCAAGTTTTGAAAAAGGGTTAATTACATTTCATTCATATATTATTGTTATTGCTATCAAAATAATTTATTATCATCATTATTATTATTATTAATATTATTATTATTATCATTATTATTATTATTATTAATATTATTATTATTATTATCATTATTACTATTATCATCATTATTATTATTATTATTATTATTATTAGTAGTAGTAGTAGTAGTATAATCATCATTATTATTATTAATATTACTATTATTATCTTTATTATGAGGTGACCTAACATTCACAACAGAGCTGCAAACACAGTACTGATACACGGTTTGGCTCTGAGCAAAATCCGAAAATTTCGTCATGACTGACTTTTCAGCGACTGTAGCCAACAGTCTAACAGACTAACAAGATCGTGCAAGTACACATAATCACAAAGTGTGCACCTGCTCTTAAAATTATGTTTATAGTGAAGGAAGGCCGACAAAAGGAAGCTGTGCCCACTGTCATGTCCTTATATCGGTATTATAAATATCAGGTAACTTTAAAAGAAAAAGACAAAAAAAAAAAAAAAAAAAGAAAACAAAGGCAGCAAAAACAAAACACCAAAATACAAAGCCTTGACTTTCAGGGACTCTTTCACTTCAAACAAAAATGCGCTCTGGCATGTAACATTTATTACATTGGCTAATAAGCATCTTCTGAATATGTGGATTTGTTCCATAGAGAGAGATAGACAGAAACAGAGACACCAGGACAGACAAGCAGATAGACAGAAACAGACACAAAAGACAGATAGACAGGCAGATGGAGAAAGAATGAGAGGGAGAGGGAGGGAGAGAGAGAGAGAGAGAGAGAGAAAGAGAGAGAGAGAGAGAGAGAGAGAGAGAGAGAGAGAGAGAG
>JBCJKF010218708.1:0-15146 GCA_039654545.1 Plocamopherus ceylonicus | reverse complement strand
ACCATTTTAAGTTGTTAATAGCTTTTTAAAAGACAATGACAAAGTTGACTAAAACATCATTCTGAATTAAAAAGAAATCATACAACACATTTCTTTGAGAGAGACTTTTTAACACAAAAGATCACCTGCATTAGTTCAGCCCGAACTGGTTGAATGTGGTCGTATAAGAAATCTGGCTGGAGATTGTCAACACAGAGCTCCAGAGTTCGAAGACCCTGAAAATGAAACAATGGTAAATATAATTTATATGTTGGCTGTCTCTCTACCTTGGAATTAACCCTAGAAGCTACCACCATTTAAGCGGACATGACCTGTGAAAATCATGGCATGCCAGGTCCAGTTGATTTGACACGCAAGCGAAGGCTGAGGGGCCTTGAGAGTTTTTACGTAGAGAACTAGATATCTCCGTTAAAAAAACAAATAGGTCACAAAATGCTTGATGAACCATATTTTGCAGCCATATATTTCAACCTCACAATGAAACAAACAGCAAGTGAAATAAAAGTATCCATGTAGAGAAATCTAACTCAAAAAGTTCTCGATGTAAAAACGTGCCAGCATTGAACTAAAAGTAAACTCACATGTTTTGGGGAAACCCCTGCCTTTGCCTATCAACAACAAAGCTATCCTGTGGGCGAGAAGCTTAAAATAACTTGCACAGTGATTGGTTACTATTTAAAATTATAATTATAAGTACTTCCGGGTCATTTACCATTTCTAGGATATCAACATTTTCCATTAAAAAAGGTTAAGTCTAAAAAGTACATAAACTTCCCATGCTTCAAGGGCGCAGAGGAGGCCTGCATTCATAAACTACTTGCGTGTTGCAGTCTTTTACCGCTAGGCGTAGATCTATGCATTTCGAGCAGCTAGGGTTAAGAGTTTGTTTTTAGAATGAACGGGATTTGGATACAATTTTTACTTTTTCCTCTGTCTCCTTTTTTAAGGAACCCATTATTGAGCAGAATGGATTAATTGTCAGGATTTTTAGTCTTTGATGGGCTTCCCTCATATTTCATTCTTCACCATGGCACTCTGATCACATCATAACAAATACAATTAAAGACTTTGTACCTGATTGATCAAAGTCTGAGAACCATTGAGAGCAGATACCAAAGGATCCATCAACATAGGCAAATATGGCAGTAAGGAACTCAAACGAACAGGGACTGTCAGGCAAAGCTCTACAAATAAATCCTTCATGTGCTGACGATGAAGTCCACTCTGTAAACTGTTAAGGCCTGGAAATCAAATGACAGTGAAAATAATTTATAGCAGAGCAAAACAATAAGAGATCTGGCTGTGGACAAGGGTTTTTCAATTTTCTTTCTTTCTCTCTTGGCCATAAGAAAACCAATATGCCGGGGATGGACACTTGCCACTTATTAGTGCCTGGTGTGAAAGTTACCACACTACAATTTCCATTAAAACACACTGGTAAAAAAAAAAAATGAGTTGCCTAAAGCCAATGTATTTTTGTAAAGGTGGATCTCAGAGTATGCTAACAATTTTTTTTTTATCCAATATATGTGTATGAAAATGAAGAAATTAAAGTAAAATGAACAAAACAAAACAAACAAAAAACAAAAAAAACAACAAAAATTTAGATTGCTGGATCACATCAAGAACAAAGGTAGGCTTTGCACCTACCACACCATAAATAACTTTTACTTCAAAAAATTATCACATATTTCAGACACCCATTTGTAAGCATTTTTTTTTTTTTTAAACAGGTTTAAACTGTTTTCTTTGTCAATGCATATTTATGGAAGTTAATTTTTGGTTCAAACTTCACAAAGAATTTCTTTTTAAATTGATTTGTCTGCCCAATCAAACTCATTCCATTGGGAAATCCAATAACAGCCACAATATCAAATTTACATTGTTTAAAATAATGGTTAAGCCATTCTTAGATCTGAAACTTGGAAAATGACAAAAACAGATTAAGATAAACAAGACAAATTTCATTCAATATGTCTGAGAAGAATACTGAAATTAAATGCCAAGATCATATCAGCAATGAAGTCGTAATAGAAAGATCAGTAATGGACAAGATGAGCAAAGAAGTCCAAAGGATGAGATGAAAATACATCAAAAAAATTAGAAGAAAACAACCTGGAAATGACTGCATCACTGCAATCATGGACCTCAGAAGAGAAAGAAATAAAGGAAAACCAAGGACTAAATATGAAACACTTTAAAAAAAAAAAAAAAAAAAGCAGAAATAAGACAAGAGTGGAAAACATGGAACCAGACAAAATCACAGCAATGGACATGAAGGAGTAGCAGGAGCAAAAAGCAGATGGACAACAGTAACAGGTAACATTATCTTTGCAAAGGATAAAGATAAAGAGAAAAAATTTTAATGTTATTTCCATTCAGTAAACTTCTACAATATGTTTCAGTATAAGACTGATATATTCTCACTCATGGCAAGAGAACAAACCTTGCAACAAATTCGGTAGCAGTGGTAGGAACTCTTGGTATAGAAGATCATGACTGCCTCCGCCGATGGATCTGAACAAGGCTCTCAGCAAGAGGAAATAGTTGTAGGGTTCATTGGCAGACAGGGCCAGCTCCATAGAGCGGTTGACAATGGTGTGAAGGTGAGGCTGAAAAGATTGTTCCAAATACTCTTTCTAAGAAATTGAGTTTTCCAAGGAAGGGACAATAAAGGACCTGTCAGAAGGTACTCCAAACCAGCTTTCTAGCTGACTCGCAAGGCTAAATTTAGGCAAATTAGGTCAGCTTTTACGTTAATGTCGTAACTATTAAAAATATTGGAATAAAACCTGTACCACAATAAAGAGTGTCCTTTCTTCTATAGCTCTAATGTTTTTTATTTGTGTGCGATAGTTCTTGTCACGTTGAATTTATTTGTGAAGATGACTTGTATTTACGGCAAAGTCTAACAGGAAAAAACATGCTCAATACCCCACTTGACTTTCAATCTCTGAGGCCACAAATTAAGTTATGGTGCTTAGTTTCATTTTAAACGTCAAAGGTTGCTCTTTCCAATGCTGTTTTGCTTTTATATCTAAGGCTAATAGAAGTGCCTTGAAAATTGAAGTTTTGACTTGCTCCTATCTCCTATGGCCGTATACATGAAGTTAACCGCTATTCTGCGTTTGAGCCACTTGCCAGTGATTCCAGACCGTTGGCCTACTTTCGCTACCTGCGGGAATGCCCCAGTGGGTTACCCAAGCCACCGACCGCTGCCTGCACTGTTGACGATCGATGTTTTAATTTCTGGTTCTAGATCTAGTAGGATTTCAGAAACTAAGCTAAAGAATGAAATCACAGGAGCAAGACCTAGACCTAGATATCTGGTTCTAGATCTTACAGATGAATAAATAGTTGAGTTACCATATTGAAAAAGCAACAAAGAGGTTCCGTTATGTGGAGTCACAAAAAGTGATGTAATTTGTCATCAACATAGATACATCGATTTCAGTTAACAATCTCTTCCCTTATTTTAAATATACATTTGTATGGAATGAGAGAGAATGAATGTTTTCAAAACTGTATTATTTACAATTTATTGAATTTCACACAATTTCTTATAAAATCAAAATCGCATGGTTTTTAGTGCATTCATGTTATATCAGTGCTCATTTTGTGTTATTTTTCTTTTAAGCAATTGATAGAGCTTTGTTTTCTCTTTAATTTGACAACAAAACATAAAAAATTGGATGAAAAGTAATATTTTGATGATTTTTTTTAAGTGATGAAATTTTGCATATTTTTCCATTTTTCTGAAATTTTGAATTTGAAGCCCTTTTTTGACATAGTATAAATGGAAAAGTATATTTTCAGGCCTCCTGAAAAAAAATTGAATTACTGTCCATAACGTTTTCTGTAATCACAGTGAATTTCAGGTGTGTAATATGATTATTAATCTCATGGTGCAAGTCCAAAAATGAACATTTGGACCCTATGCCGCAAGACTAAATTTTGGCTAATTTTCAGCGAATTTCAAATGGTCGCAACTTCCTTAAAATTTATCCATTGAAGATGATTTGGGTGTTAAATTAATTAGAACAAAAAGTTATATTAAATGATGTGCATTGCAGAACCTTTATGTATGTAATTCAATTTGGGTTTGGAGTACCTACTGTCAGGTGATTCCACTTCAAATCTCAGGTCTCAGTGGGGGGAAATGGGGGCAAACCAGAGGACAAAAGTCATTAAACATGGATGTGCTTGGAGTTTTGTTCTGTTTTGTTTTTTTATCAATACTCTTTTTCTTTTGTTTTGGGTCACTCAATTAAGCAGGATAATGTTGGTCTACATTTACATATGGGGGTGAAGGGTGGGGTGGGGTGGATGAGGGGGTACCTTGGAAAGGTTGAAAAGCACAGTCAGAAAATGATTTAATATGAACAATGTTATGACTTAAGTGAAACCACCTACTTATAAAAGGTCATAGGATTATCTTGATGAAAATTCATAGTAGCCAATAGAGTTTCATACTGATGAAAAATAAAGCTAAAAGCACGTCAACATGAGGATTCTTTATTGTGAAAAGAAAAATATAAATGGAAATGAGAAATTAGCATGGAGCAATGCAATTTTAACAATTATTTGGACTACTTATGTGTATACACTTACTTCTTTCCTTTTCATAATTGATCTAATATCAAGCCATTTTCAAGTTAAACTTGTCTGTAAAGATACTAAAAATGTATGGATCAGTATTGATATTGAGCTTCATCATAACTGAGGATTAGGGTTTTAACCTTTAGACCATGCCTTCTTTTGAAAACAGATATTAATAATGCAAAGCATGAGGGACAAGACAAACATAAATTTCAGAGAAAAAATCATCGCTTTTGTGTGTGTGTGGGTCTGTGTGTGTGTGTGTGTTTGTATCAAATAATCATTGAAGTCATTAGCATGATTCAAATTCTTAAAAAAAAAAAAAAAAAAGAGAATAAGATGATATGTTACTAATTACCCTTAGCATGAGCTCATTCTCAGCAGCAAACAAAGACACTGATCCAAAGACCATCTTGAATAGTTTTAAATATAGGTTTGATCTTTCCACATTAGCTGCAGATAAGAAGTTAAAGTTCATGTCATATGTTATTTTTGCTTACATAAAATACAACTCATTAAAATTCATTCAAATCTTTACCAAATAAAGACAAGGTTAACTTTTCTTTTTTGTCGCTGAAATCACTAAAAAAACACTTCAGGTGTAAAAATTCATGCAAAGAAGGTAAAAATAAATTAATTAGTTAATAACACTTAAATTGAAATCAAGTAATTGATCAGATTTTACTTTTTTAAAATCTGCATTTTTAAGTTAGATAAATATACATCTTAAAAGTGAAATTTAGAGAAAACTGGATTTTACAATTAAAAAATATCAGAATTCTTTTTGTTAAGGGGTTATTTTTTTCCTGACAGCTTATGAATATAAACAATGACTTACATCCCATCTCATGGATGCGTTCAAGGAGATACTCCACAAGAATGGTGGCAAAAGTTGCAGATGTAGAGGTGTGAGCCAAAAATGAATTAGCAACAATCTGTTGAAAGATAAAATGTTTTCTTACAAAAATTAATTTCTCTTACCTAAATTTTGTTTTTAAACAATCATATATCTTAATATTAAAATCTATCTAAGACCTGCACTGATAATTTGGTAAAAACCATATAAAGTGTTAAGTCCCAATGTAGTGGATTCACATAATATAGATTATATATTTAAATAATATAATTTTAAATGGAATGTAAAGCGCTTTGAGCTTGCCTTGTCGCGGGGTGAGGCGCTATATAAAAATTATATACTATTATTATTATTATTTAACCGATAGAATACCGTATCGCCCGCCATCGCCCTCTATGGTCGACTACCGTATCGCCCGCCATCGCCCTCTATGGTCGACTACCGTATCGCACGCCATCGCCCGCTGGCCCATGAGCTTGGTATATCACTGTATACTATTTTTTTCTCACCAATCACGCCATATTAAAATCTAACGGAAGTTAGCACCGGCAAGTCGGAAAGATCTACTTTCGTTTTCTCTTTACCGTTTGTTTCTATCATTCACGGTATTTGAGCTACGATTTTTTGAAAATGGCTTTCAATTTCCTCTCAAATTTGATTGCTGGGGCTCAGAATGAACCGATTGAGAGCTCTGTTGATGAGGAGGAGGGCAATATCGATGAAGAGAGCGACATAGACTATGGTGAAAATGATAGAGATGGTGATTTTGATGAGATTGGAAGTAGATCTAGATTTCATGAACAGCTTAAAGAACAAAACTAAAAACACAACACGGAATATATATGAATTCAAAATGAAGTCGTCAACTCAAAATAATTAAATTTCTGTCTTTAATATTTTTTTTCTCCTCTTATTATTTTTAAAGGTTCATCAAGTTGTATATGGTGTGAAAGCTTGTTTTATGCTCTAAACATGTTTGGTAAAATTACATTTGTATCATGTATGAGTGAATTTGAATGATTTTTTTTAAAATAGGAGGTACCAAAAAAATAGGAGTTATGCCCCTTGATCCGGTATTCAGGCTATGTTTCTGGCTGTCCTCAATGGTATTCTATGGGTTAACAATAGCAAAATCGTAATAAATTAAAAATAATAAAAAAATACCAACCTGAAGGGCAAAATTTCCATGGATTCTGTCCACCATGTACTTCAAAAATGCAACAGAAAAAAAGTAAGAAAGAAAATTGAAATGGATGGTAACATAATAATGATGAATGAGATTGGTTGTAAATGTATCATAATATGACAAACACTAATGTAAAAAAAGCAAACAACTTTAATTACCATTGCAAATAATGTTGCTCCAACATTCAAGTAACTACAACTTCTGTTTTAGTCACAGCTATGTTTTAAGAAAACTTATGAGCCAAGCTTTAACAATTAAAAAACACTTTTAAACTTCATTTTCAATAACACAAAATGAATAATAAAAGACAGGTCCCATTTTCCCCACTTTACATGTTATGGACAGGTGTAATAATAGACCTGCATGTGAGCTTCATCTAGATTGAAAAATTTGACCCCCCCCCCCCCCCCCCCGAAATTATTATTGTCCTTCTCTTGTTGGTGTGCCCTGCACCTGTGCAAGTGCATATCTTTTGATAAAAGAATTGCCTCTCTTGCTATATAATATTTAAATATTACTAGATCTATATCAAGATGCTGATTACGATTAGATCTATAGTTAATAGAGACAAAGTAGACCTGGTTGAAAGTGGTTGGGAAATCTTCCTGATACATGTAATTCTATAGATTTAGATCTAATCTAGATTTAGATCTAGATCTAGGCTACTCGAAGAGAAAATCATCAGTGTTTTAAATCAGTTATCATCTCTTTCCTCTGGCCAATCCCATCGAAATGATTTCGCAATTTTCCACAGATTTCAGTTCCAATGTCCGATCATATCTAGTTCTAGATTTATATCTTGGAACTGCTCATGCTTCTCAATTTTTTTAATGAAAATAGTAGTAGGCCTACATGATACACATGTATTACATCAAGATCTAGATCTAGATTTAGTATAGACTTAAAGTAGAATACACCTAGAATCTAATCTAAATATATCTAGATCTAGCGTAGGTCTAGATAGATCTCTAGACTCTAGATCCTTGACTGAAAGACTAGATCTAGAATCTGGAGCCAGTAGTCGTAGATTATGAACTAAACAAACAATCTATCATCAGAACTAGAATCTGAGATCTAAACAAGAAACGATCTCTTAGACTTAGAAGTATATTGGCACTAGATCTAGATCTACATTAAAATTAAAATGTTCACTTCCAAGATGAATGGAACAACCAGTTCATTTACAAAATTCACGTCCAAACTCAAAATAATCGCGTCGAGATAGAACAAGAGACAGTTTAGTATCCAAGGGTAACGAATTATGAACCAAAACAGGACACACAAGCGAAATCAAAATGGCCGCCATTAGATTAATAAAATTGTGGTTGTATTTGTCCTTTTTCGCATTCATATTTTCAGCTATTGCCGCCAATTAAGTAAGTACCGAAACGAAAGTACTGACGATAGTGTCAGCATGGGGTCGAAAGGTCTGACGGGGCCGACTGAGAAAAATGGGAGAGGGGGAATGGTATCGGGGCTAAAAAATTGGCATTCTGAGTTTTTTAGCACACCAGCACAAGGGTGTGATTGTCGGATTTCCGTCGATTGTCGGCAAACATGCAGGTCTATAATCAGCGTTGTTAATGAAATTTTAACTTAACATTTAGAATTACCTCAATGACAGATGAAAAAATTTCTTTGAATGATATGGGAGTTAGCATTGTGAACTGTAAACGGAAGAACAGAAAACATATTGGTTACATTAGTTATGCATTATAATATCTATACAAAAAAGTAGGTTGTTCTGTACATTGTTTTTGCTTTTGGTTTGCTTGTTGTTTTTTCCTTGAGATCCCTTCCTTGGGGGATATCAACTTAGAACAGTGATGCATTTCAAGAATCCTAAACAGCTAAGCATTTCAAGAATCAGTGTTAATTTTCTTTAAGAGTGTGACTCACTAACCTGACCAGACTCAGTAAAATGTCACTCTCCTATTTGCTCAGTGGATAGGGCACTCGTCCACCAAGTCAAAGGTCAGGGATTTGATCCCCAGCTGTGCAGGCTTGATTTAAATTTTGGGGGGGTTTTCTGCCTCCTCGTCCTGTGGTAGGCAGGATGAACGAGTGTCTAGTCCCATCAGAGACAGACGATAAACTAGGAGGTCCCATGTACCTTTGCGCATGTAAAAGAAACCTCAGTGATTCAAATCGAAAAGAGCAGGCCATATCAGCCGCCATCCTTGCAAAATTTAATTTGATCCTACCAAAAAAGCTATTTTGGTATCATGGACCCCTAAACCTCTTGTACCTCAGACTTATTGACTAGTTCATTACTCTGAATTCAAGTAGAAGAGGCAAAGATCAGAGAGAAGGGAGTGTGGCTGGGCACCCAAACTCCACTTATAATACTAGCCCAGGTGTAGCAATAAAATTGCTACAAGATCGTCAACTCTGATGCGAAAGGCCACTATTTACTCTCAGCAATCTGTCCGTTTCACAGCCAGTCACTATTTTCTTTAGATAATCCCAGCGTCAGTTAGCACTGCAGGCGTTTGTTCAATAAGTGGCTCTCAGCAGCATGCCTTTCGCTTTTCATTGAATATCGGTGTTTAAAATTCATTTTATTATTATCAAGCTGAATAAGACCTGCAAATATATCAGACATTAAAAACATGAATCGAGTCAATTAATGATTTAATGCCATAAAAAAAACACAAATACTTACAATTCCTGCAAAATGTTCAAGAGCCTCTTTCTCTTCTTTGGCTTTAACTGCCTGCAAACTTAAAAAAAAAAATTAAAAAAATAGAGAGGGTTGAAAATGGAGACATGATGCTTTTTTTCTTTACACAGTATAACTCGGATATAAGGGCACAAAGGGGACTTTTGTTTTAGTGCCATTATATCCCAGTGCTGTTATAACCGAGCACCTTAAAAGCCACGAAGTTGTTAAGAAAAAACACACACAGAACGCATCAACATCACACTCACATGCTACAAGAAATGCCGAAACACTACAGATGTGGGAACAAAAATATTTCTATTTATAAACATTGTATTACACTGGGGTTCAGTATCAATTTAGGGCTAAATTTGATACTGAATGCGAATTTTATATCAAAATGGCAATTTTCTTTTTAAAAAAAACGACACTCCCACTCAGACTTGCCTAGCGGTAAATTATCTGGCGGCAAAAGATTTTCTCAATATGGGCCCGACCATCAGTGCGACCCTAGGTAATGTCTTCCACACGCACAGATCTTTGGGAGGTTTGAGGACCCGGGCCAGACTTCTTCCTTCTGTCGTTTACTTCACGACTAAACAGAAAGACCAGTTTCAATAGTGAATGAAGTGGTCTTGATTAGTTCATTCATTGGACCGTGTAGTTTCGTGTTAAAATCTGTCTCCACAGTCCAGTGTTTGTTTCTGATGTTGTTATACAGTTTGCAGTGTTGGAGTATGTGTTCAGCATCCTTCCTATGTGCTCCACACATGCAATGCCCAATGCCTATCTTGAATTTTCCATGCATGTGTGATTTTAGTCGGTTATGTCCCGTTCTTAATCTGAAAATGATGACCTGTTGTTGACGTGGCTGTAAACTAATCAGATGTACCATAGCCTACTGAGAAAGGTGCTCAGGTGGTGCGGGTAATGGGGAAAGAGGACGGAAGAAGAGAAGGGGGTGCCGGTAACGGTTATACAGACCAGCATCAGTGTGATGATCGTGCAACACATTTGAGGGACTTGAGAGGCATTTTTGCTGGCTTCTGAGCATGGGACTAACAATATGCAATTGTTAATTGCCTGTATTGTTAAAGCTCTGCGTACCTACAGTGCCATTATAACCGAAATAAAGCTCATAAGTGCCATTATAATTTTTTTACTGTTGTTTAATAGCAGAAAAAACAGGGCTTGGGGAAAGTGCTGTTATACCCGAAGGTGCCGTTATAACCCCTGCCGTTATATATGGACTGGACTGTAAGTCTTTTTCACAACTTAATCTTATCCAAATTATTTTTAATGATTTTTATTGTTATTTCAATAATATCATAAGCATCAATAACACAGTTTAAGAAAACGTGAAACTAGTTGAACACACAATGTCATCCATTAAATGAGGCAAACAATAAAAGCAACAAAAAAAAGGAAGTCTATGGCCAAAGACAAAACGAAAACATTATCTAAACAACAAGAAACTGAAGAAAAAAACTCCAAAAAACCCTATCTTTTAGTATTGCAATGACATGTGAAATAAGATACTTCTTATGAAGTCAGACATGAACAAAAGTAGTGGCATGAACATTTTATACTCATGAATTAATTATTATACTATAAAAAACAAAACCAAACCAATAAAAACAGAGAGTCAGCCGCAAGAGCAGCGCCACAAATGGAGGCAATTAGTGTAAATAACCTTGCTCAAGGGTTAAATCACAATGTCCCACACGGGATTCGAACCACCAACCTTTCAGTTGTCAGTCCAAAGCGCAACCATTTGCGTAACTGTGACTACAGTGATAAGGCATATCAATACAAAAGGCTGATCCTTTCAGAATCACAGTCATGTGCATGATACTTTTAATGCAGTCATAATAATGTAAATCAACATACTGACATAGTACTATATGCTCATGGACAAGTAAAGTAAACCAATGCAACTAAAGTGATAGTCTCCTTCACTTAAAAGAATCCCATTACAAATGTATCCTCATTACAGAGATAACAATTCCTAACATATTTTTAAAATGGTCTTAAAAAATAAAAAATTCAACATTAGTGCCTCCAGCTCTTGTGATCTGCACACTCAATGCTTTTATCTTAATTCTACCAATACAGTGGTCACCACGTAAGAGGCTGCCTTCTAAGAGGCCGGTTCGCCTTAGAGACCGCTATTCCTGTGTAACCGAATTTTTTCTCTTTAAAAGTCACCTCTAAGAGACCGGTCCAGATACCCACAGTCTGCCTAAGAGGCCGCTTTTTCACCTGGCCAAATTCTTTGACGAATAACTTATTTCATTTTGTCCTTAAAATTACTTCTACACACGTGTATTAAGACGACCCGACGATTGTCTGCACCATAATGAACGTGCTTAACTGTGATACATGCACATTTATTGTTGCCTACTTTGATGTCATTCGGGAAACACCAGGCCGCCAGCTTTAGTAAGGCTGTCGTGGGATTTAGCGGCGAAGTGTTGACAGCTGATCCGTAGTGACCAGTGTACCCCGCTTCGGTAACCCGGCCATGTGCAAAACTGGTGGCCAGCGTCCATCTCGGTTCCAAGTCAATGGCAAACGACTAAGCAAGTCAATCAAAGGGCATGCGAATTCGTCAGATGTTAGGCAGATAGATCATAAAAATGCCTTCCCCTTCCTCTGTATGCTTGCTTCCCGTGATTAGAGGTAGGGGTGCATATATAAATCTTGTGTGTCTCCCCTTTTGTCAGTGTGTTCGCTTCCATGATTGGCTTTTTATTGAATTCGTTTCATTGGCTTAAAGTTTTAGCCAATCAATGAGGGTTGTGTAAAGACTGGACTCGTGGGGATGGGACTACATAGGCCTAATAGCCTACTGGGCCTTCCAAATAAGCGTAATATGATGTGACCAGTTATCTCCCATGAACCAGGTCTAAGAGGCTGTCAGCCTAAGAGGCCGCTTTTTTTTCTCACTCGTGGACCGGTCTCTTACGCGGAGACCACTGTATGTATGTATGTATATATATATATATATATATCAGGGTGTCCGCCAAGCAAGAAAAAATATTTTCAAGGGGTCAAATTTCTGTTTCAAGGGGCACTCTCGCAGACTCGCGTTACATGATAGAGGTTATTACAGAAAGACATTATTGAGTTATAAAAAACAACACTAGGCAAAATTGTATTAGGCCTGCCTTATATTTACACTATTTACAATGTTTACAGTTCAGAGAATAGAGATGTCACCAAAGCCTGACAAAAATGTCTGAACTTTTTCATTGACCTAAAAGGTGGGCATGTCAAAATTTTCATACCCAAATGCACATTTATATGCATCACTGCAAAAGCAAGCCATAAAAAACCATAGAATAACCAACTTGATTTGAAGCTCAAATGTTAGTATGAAACTTAAGGTGTGAGTGTGACTGTAAAAGTATCAAAAAATCCATCCAACTATCAAAAATCCACAAAACAAAAACAAAAATAAATTTAAAAAAACAAAATTTAAAACAAAATGAATTCTTAGTCTTATAATCCATTTTTATGGGTATATATGATAATGATACCTAAATTGAATGAGGGGCACCAGAGCATTTTTATACTCAAAGCTAAAAATCATAATTCACCCAAATAGAGGAACCCCAGTCAAACCCTCCTTTTTTCTTTTCTTTGAAAGGCGCACAGTCTACTAAGCATAAACTGATAACTCTTGTTACATCTAGGTCTTTTAGTAAGTTCTTAGTCGTACACGTACATATAGGCCTATTGCTCGAACTACAACATCAGACTTTGGTCGAGAGACCCTCCATACCAATGCAGCCGAGAATCACAAAAAGTTTTCACTTCGCCGTAGGGCACATCGCATGGTATTATCTAGGCCGCATTGTTCGATACCTATAACTTTTGCCTGTGCTCAAACTAGCACCATTACTATAAATGGATCTATCGGCCATACAAAGAGCTGCGCCGTCACAGTTATACATGTAATATTGTTTTGTCCAATCCTCATACACCGCGATCGTATAGCTATTGTACATTGAAGTCTAGCAAAATTATGATTCGTAAGAAAGTGCAGTATGCTTATCGCAAGCTTGTGACCATGGAAAACCATTCGTATGACGCCATTCACCATATCGCACACAAGTAAAAGTATACTAGACCTACCGTCTTTTTCACCTGGATCTATAACTACAATGAAGATTCTAGGCCTAGCTGACCTATGTGATAAAATAAGTGTTTATAAGACGTGCCTTGCTGGGACAGTTTAAAGCCGTATAGGAATTACGCGCTGGTTTAATTTAGGCTTTTGCTTGCATGGCACCACACAACCATTCATCAACCCATTTTGTGGTAGATCTATGTTATATACCTGTACCACGTCTAGCTCTGCGTATTTATCAAAATTCTTTAGGGCAGGATTCTTCACGTCACATAACTATAGTTTATACCAGCTGGACAGACAATGAAAAACTGAATTACAAAGACGTATTAGCGAAAAATGGAGTAAAAAAAAATATTTAAAAAAGTAGTCCTTTCAAGCCATTGGGCTTATAGGGCCGGAGCTTATCCCGGTTTCTGTAGCATGAAGCGGACTGGCAGATTAGATCTATCACTTTCTGAATAGGATGCTAGTCAATTGCAGAATACTTTCCCAGCCGAGCTGTACCCATTTTCACCTAGGGTGAGTGAAGCAACAGGGGTAAATTTTCTTGCTTAAGGAAAAACCGCATTTCCCTACACAGGTTTGAACCCATGAACACTCTGTCCGAAGCCCAACGCTCTGTCTGCAGGGCAACTACGCCCCCCTGAAAAATGGAGTAAAACGCGAATAATGTTTGTCACCTTAAATCAAGGTCGATTGTTGTTGCACTTCCATTATTATATTTACCCTGTAGACATAATATATCGTTCTTATAGTATGGTAATCTATTTCCCCATCGTAGATATAATAAAACATGAAAAATGTGGGCCATACAGGAATGAGAGCTAATTCTACACATGGACTCGATAGCTTGAGCGGCAAGGCGAGAATGACACCAAATGAAGAAAGACCGATGACATCACATGGCGATGAAGGGAGCAAATTCTAACCATATATAAAGAATGATGTCATTTGAATAAGACAACGACAAAGGCTGTCCTTGTCTACGCTCCCGATACATAAAAAAATAAATAAACTACAAGCCATGGACATGGCTCCCGGAACCACTGCTTCACGGATCGTTGCTCCATAGATAGCCCCCTCTATTCCCATGAATGAAAGACTTTAATGGTCAGCCAATATAGAGGTATAGTGATAGATCTATTTCATATAGTCCGCACAGCAACTACAGATGTCACGTAAAGCACGGTTTCGTTGCTCAATAGCTAGTCTCCTTTCTTCACAAGAATGAAAGATCCCTCCGTTATTGACTCGTTTTTCCAGAGTTCTTCAGGCATGAACTAAGTTCAGGTTCCCGTAATTTTGCCAGCAGATTTTCAAATTCAGAATCCCGGCATTTGCCGGAAAAGTGACATCTCTGACAGTTGACTACGGTGTGAAAAAGACCCACTAAGGGCACGGCCACACTACGGCCCGGGCCTGGCACAGGTGGCTGGTGAAGTGCAATTTTCTAAGCCACATTGCGTCTGGGACTGGCAAGGGGCAGGGGCCTCCACCATGAAAGACTATTAATTTCATATTACCAGCCAGACTGAGGCCAGAGGAGACCCAGCCTGGCGCTTGACAGGTCAGTGGCGCCAGGCCTAGGAGGAGTGCATGCGAACTGTTCTCATGGTCCCCGGCTGGTAGTAGCACAGACTAGAGAGAATATACAGACGGGACAGCGGGCGATGGTCGTCCGTGAGTTGAAATCACCTACTATTCG
>JBCJKF010216490.1:0-15152 GCA_039654545.1 Plocamopherus ceylonicus | reverse complement strand
GTGTGTGGTGTTTTTTTGTTTTTTTTTTTTTTTTTTTTTTTTTTTTTTTTTTTGTTTTTGTTTTTTTTTTTTTTTTTTATTATTGTGTTGTTTTTTTCACTCATCAATGAACAAGTTGCCACTTGCCAACTACAGACTTTAATTCACAATATTTAATGAATTGAAGTATGTAACGTTGTTCCATCCTTATGTCACAGATGGTTAGAGAACCCAGCAAATATTTGTCAGAGATTGCTGAAAACAATATTTATCTTTTGAAGTTGATAGCTCTTAATTATAATTGATATATGATTTCTGTAAATGAAAGGATTTAATGTATTCTGGATGTAATGGTTGGTTTGTTTCTTCCCAAATATTGTGTATAATAAGTAATACAGTAATGTATCAATTCCCGTGTCCCTTCTCTTTCAGATTGCTCAACCATGCAGCCAAGGAGGGCAGTATGACTGTAGAACCCCAGCTCAATAATGAAATTGCCTGGTTGATGGATGTCAGGGTACGTCTATTGTCCTTGCCGGTTTATTTCATTTTCCCTTTGTGCCGACTTACGCGTTCTCTGTATGTCTGGCATTCAATTTATAGGATGATTCACCATCTCAATTTTCATGCCAGTAAGGACTGGCCAGCTATGTAGATCCTCGGCCATCTGGTGATTCAAATCAATTCAGTTTACTTTACTCATCCAAAATTAATGTGCAGACCTGTAGTAGTATACAATTCAAAGGAAATAATGTTCATGTGAAATATAGATTTGTAGATAAAAAAAATTATTTAATTGAAAACAAAGCTATCACAATATATGTTCATAAAAAATGGCAGGTAATGTAATGAATAATATAAAAAGGTTAACAAGAAAATTCCGGCCGCTAATTAAATTTTAAATCAGTTTATAATTTAAAGCAGGCATCTCATAGTAATGCAGCTATTGTGAAAAAGATAAAAAAAAATTCCAATGACTCAAAATTGACAGTCAGATTTGTTATATGGTGCACTTCCATTCATATGCTCCCTTTTTTACTGTTCCTCAGAATCACTGTTTGAAATGTGGTGAGACGATGGTAGAGGATGCTTTGCTAGAAGGACGACTATGTATTACCAAAGAACTTCTCTCTTTTCAAACATCGGAACGCAAGTATGAGATTGGTTGCAAGCCTGGTGGTGCTGAACTTATCAAGGTATTTACCAGTGGCCCAGGGTTGGTCTCTGTGATGTGTGTTTGTGTGTGCTCTCTCTTTTTCTCTCTCCCTCTCCCTCTCTTTCTCTGTATGCGTGTGTGTGTGTGTGTCTCTTTTTCTCTCTGCCTCCCTGTCGTCTCTTTTGGTGGTTCTAATGGCACAGTGTTTGTGTTTGGGACTCACAACCGGAAGGTTTGTGGTTCAAATCCAGTCAGGGGCATTGTAATTTAACCCTTGGGCAATGTCATTTACACTCATTTCCTCTGTTTGTTGCGCTGCTCAGTGGCTGACACTGTTTGCAGTAAACAAACCATAAGGCAAATTGCTAGGCCCTTGCACTTTTTTTTTGTAAATGATTTTTTTTTTTTTTTTTTTTGAGTTTTCTGCAATTCCTAGGTAAAATTTCATGTGCCGTCCATTTATTTCAGTTTATGAAGCTATGTGAACAGTTACTTTGTGTTCATTATAAAGTTTGAAACCTAATGACCGATTCAGCGAGAATATATTCCGTTTTCTAGCTTTCCTGTAAAACCTTAAAATATTACATAAGCAAAAAGTCCATAGGCACGACAAAATTTTCCTTTCCGGGTGGATTAGTGGAATTTTATTATTTTTTCCCTCCCTCAGTGTTATGAAGATGATTTCAGTAAATCTTTTGTTAAATGGATTCAGTTATCACTGAATTAAAAAAAAAAGACACCATTTCAATGTTTTTATCCATCGTTCACAACTAAACATCCACTTTTTAAAAAATTTGCAGTCAATGGTCGAAGACTTCATCTTCCCTGCATCTCGGCTGGTGACCCAGTGTCGCAAGTCGGATGCCGAGTTTCCCACGGAACAAGCCGTGCCCGTGTGTTCTAGTCCACACACTGTGGTGGCTGCGTACGACCTCCTAGTGGCCTTGTGCATGGACTGTGTGCTCAACCTCCAGTATCTGGCTGGCATGATCATAGAAATGTATTATACAGGTGAGTTGGGCGGTGGCTTGGTGCATGAGTCGCTGTTTGATCAGTTGAGTTTGCTTTTCCTTATTTTGTGTAGTGGTTTTTTTTTTGTTTTTTTGTGGGTTTTTGTTTTATTTGTTTTTTTCTTTCTTTTTGTAGTTTTTTTTTTTTTTTTTTTTTCGGGAGGGGGGTTTAGTTTAGGTTTTGGGTTTGTTTTTATTGGGGGAGGAGATATGTTTCTCAGAGTACTGTTATCCTTATCTGTTTCCTTTCTTTTTGATTTTCATTTGCCCCCTTTAACCGTGAGCATGCAGATGTGTAAAATTTAAGGCTTTCCTTATTACTTTGTTCAGATGAAGCACCCCTCACTCCCTCCCTCCCTCCTATGACATGGTTTTCATATGCAGTTATATGTTGGTTTTTGGGTGTTTTTTTTTTCTCTCCCAATACAGACAATCAGCCAGTAATGGACTGGGAATATGTGCCCTTGGTGGGACCCCGACCCACTCGTGGTTTTGTGGGCTTGAAGAACGCTGGTGCTACTTGCTACATGAACTCTGTCCTACAACAGGTGAGCTTTTATCTCCTGATGCGAACACATCCTTTGGATCACGGCATTCCATTTCAGCTATTTCTGTTTGGTTGTTGCAACTGAGGACATTCTTAATGTGACCTGCAGGAGGAAAATTTAAGTGTTCATGTCAATGGCTAGACTTGTCCTATTTTGCACTATTGTCTTGTATTATGGAAAGGAACATGTTTTTTTCTAAGACTTGTTGATTAAATCCTTCACTTGTATGCAAAGAGTAAGTTTCATGCCTCTGCCCCACCCATGTCAATTTCTGTGCCGTAGATATTTGATCTGGTGGAACAGAAGGTAAAGCAAGCGTCAAAGTCGTGAGACCTTTTGGCTACAGTCATGCCATTGGGTTCGAACTCCTTTGTACATCTGCTCTTTAAAAAAAAAAAAAAAAAAAAATTTATTATAACTTTACTGTAAATCAATTTTTAAAAAATCTTTCAAGGCTTCTGACTGGTCATGACTTTTGTAAGTAGCTTACTGACATAGCATTGACTGAGATAGTCAAATTATTAAAAGAAAAGCCCTTTATCGATATAAAAAAAAGAAAGAAAAGAAAAGCCCTTTATCGATATAAAAAAAAGAAAGAAAAGAAAAGCCCTTTATCGATATAAAAAAAAAAAAAGAAAAAAAGAAAAAAAGGGAAGTCATGTAGAAAACTTGTATGGTTCACCATGATGTGATTATTATAAAATAGTTCTTTCAAGCCTTTCAGTTCAAAGGGACAGAGCTTATCCTGGTTTCTACAGCATGGAGCAGACAGTGATAGATTTAATCTGCCACTTTCTGAATAGTATGTTAGTCTATAGCAGAGTACTTTCCCAAGCGAAGCTGTACGCATTTTCACCCTGGTCAAGTGGTGCAACAGGGGTAAATTTTCTGGCTTAGGGAAAAATACATGTAACTTTGGTTTTGAACCCATGGCCTCCCTTTTGGTAGTCCGATGTTTTACCACTTTACCATAGTGCCCCCCATGTGATTATCATGCAATGTATAAAATTTCATGCATCTTCAGTGACAACAAATTTTCCCCTGAAAACAACTTTTTGACTCCATCACACTTATTTGGAAAATCTCAATGATGCTTCCATTTGTCTTATGATGTTCGAATATCTGAAACTGTATTATTGCAAGAACAAATTCGAGATGGCCACAAAAATCTTTTTCCTTTTGGGCACATGGCTTTGTTTATCGGCCATTTGTTTTTATTTTTATGCCTCTGCCCCACCCATGTCGACAGCTGTACCGTAGTTGTTTGATCTGGTGGCACAGAAGGTAAAGCAAACAGCAAAGTCGTGAGACCTGTTGGCTACAGATATGCCATTGGGTTCGAACTCCTTTGTACATCTGCTCTTTTTTTCTCATCTTGTAGGAATCAATGAGTTCATCAGTACGAAAAATTCCAAACTCTCCCGCACTTTTCTCATCCCCAGCTGTTCATGATTGAGCCTATCCGCAGTGGAATTTTGTCCGTAGAAGGAGCATGTGAAAATGTGGAGGAAGAAATTTTGAGCATGGAACGTGAGAATGCTGTAAGTATAGTTCAACTTCACAACAAAGAGGTAGCTGGGATGGGTGAAAGGAGAGAAAAGGATGAAGAGAAGATTAACAAAACAATAAAAATGAAAAGAGAGTGGGACATTTTTGAGGACTGTATATTCCCAGTGATGGCAAAGTAAATACAGCACATTAAAGCGGGAAACATATACAGCTTTGGCAACTATTAAAATATTATTAAGAAATTTTTTTTGTTTTTTTTACTAAATTCTTTTTTTTTTCATGGGATTTTAATTAAATGTATCTCTTAAAATCCGGTTTCCAGGCATGTATAGAAATGCCAATTACTTTCACCAACCAGCACAGGGATGATGACAATGGAAAAGAGGATGATACCAACCGCAACATGTCCAAAGACGATGAGAGGAAGTCGTACAACATGGGCGTCTTGCGGCAGGTGCAGGTCATCTTTGGCCACCTGGCCGCCAGCAAACTTCAGTATTTTGTTCCCCGTGGGTTTTGGAAACATTTCAAGTAAGTCGTAATGCTCAGGAACGTTATGTTTGGTTCAGTGGTATTCTAGAGGACATGTCTCTGTGCTAGACGTTGTTCCCGAGAACAATTGTTTTCTGGAGGAAAGAAAGAAAGAAGTGAACTCATTATTTATATTTTAATGGTGGTACTTGATAAGTTCCATTCAAGAGGGGCATTGTGAGTAAACATTAATAATGACTATTAATGAACATTTGGCTGTGCTAAAAAGGACAGGCAATGTTTAAAAGTTCTACATTGCTTGAATATATGTGTATTGAAAAAGTTTAACCTTTTTTTTTTTTTTTTCCCACTTCTCCCAAAGACTTTGTACATCCTTCAACCTGGATCCTGAATCCAGTTTTAGCATTATTTTGATTTACATCTTTAATCCTGTTAGCTAAAGTGTTACCCTCTGCCAGGGAAGATCTATGTTACCCAGAGTTAAACATTCCTTTTCATGTCAAGGCTGTCGTGACTAAAAGGACTTTGCACTCATTTCCTAAAACTTTGCATGTGATTCGTAAAAGAATGCATCGGTAGTTAAAATTCAAATTGTAGATTCAAGTCTATAAGATAGAATTATGAAGAAAGTGTAGAAGAAGTTACCCCAATCCCTTCACCTCGCCAGATTGTGGGGTGAGCCGGTGAATCTCCGAGAGCAGCACGATGCCTTGGAATTTTTCAACAGTTTGGTGGATAGTGTGGACGAGGCGCTGAAGCTCCTCAAGCAGCCCAGCATAATGGCCCAGGTCATGGGGGGGTCTTTTGCCGACCAGAAGATCTGTAAGGACTGTCCTCACAGGTAATATCATTCATCTTATTAGGTGTTTGGGCCTTGTCTTGTTTTATTTGTTTAGTAGGCATAGCGGGACCAGGAAGCTAGAAAAAGATTATATTTAGAATTCGACAGAAATAGTTTAAGGCCTGAATTAAGTTTATGGTCTGCAGTGATCCTCAGACAACTGGATACAATAACAATACTTTGACACAACTTTCTAATCAAAATCTTTTGTTTTATTGATTTATTTACATATTTTTTAAATCCTCTCTGAAGTAGATTAAGGTGTTTATTCCATTTAAAAGAGAGAACAGATTTCTTTCTTCTTCTTCTTCTTCTTCTTCTTCGATGAGAATAATTGCGGTAGTTGTATCCTTTATATCCAGGTATATTGCAGTAGTTGTTTTCTTTATATCCAGGTATATTACAGTAGTTGTATTCTTTATATCCAGGTATATTACAGTAGTTGTATTCTTTATATCCAGGTATATTACAGTAGTTGTATTCTTTATATCCAGGTATATTACAGTAGTTGTATATAACTATATTCTTTATATCCAGGTATCAACGTGAAGAGGCCTTCACCACACTCAACGTGGACATCCGTAACCATGCCAATTTGTTTGAATCTTTAGAACAGTATGTCAAAGGAGATTTATTAGAGGGGGAAAATGCCTACCACTGTGAAAAGTGTAACAAGAAGGTATGCATGATAACCCTTTCAATTCTGTTTTTCAAGTTTGCCAAATTTTAAAAATCTGTTCATGTTTCAAAAGTTTGCATTCTCAATCTTCTCTTTCAAATCATATAAATGTTCCCTCTTTTGTCAATGCTCTCCAGAATCATTCATCTATCACTTTTCCCTTCTTTTTTATGTTTTTTTTTTCTTTCTCTTGTTTGATAAAAGAATCTATTTCTGTAAATGTCTAAAGATGAAAAAAATATTTTAATGACAATTTTAGTGGCTCAGTGTTATTTTCTTTTTCATTTATCTCTGGTTTTTGTTTTGCTAATTTGGAGGGCTGCTTTTTCGGTTTTCTCTCTCTCTCTCTCTTTTTTTTTTTTATTCATTACAGTTTGTTTATATTAGAGTATTCGCATTGTTTGAAATATATAACTGATTTGTTGTAATTGTGTTTTTTTCTTTCCTCCAGGTGGACACAGTAAAAAGACTTGTTATACGGAAACTGCCAAAGATCCTAGCTATTCAATTGAAACGATTTGATTATGATTGGGAACGGTGAGCATCTGTTCTTTGGTTCTTTTCTTATGAGTCACTGTTAAGCTAATGTTTTTCAATATATATTTTTCTAATATTTTAATATTTTAAAGCTAACCTTATTATTGTTTTCCTCTGGTCAAGTGAAGATGTGTCTGTACACATGTTTAGGATAGGGTGATAATGAAAAAAAAAAAAGGGAGTAAGGTAATCGTCTCTTAGAGGGATGCTACATTTTCAAATACATCTTCAAATCATATTCGACCTACAAATTTAAGACATTAGGCAGTCACTGAGATTTAAAGGATAATGCGGTCACTCCTCTCACTCACAATTCTTATGTTCCCTTGTCATGGATTTTTCATGTGCAGTCAACTAGTTGTTTCTCACAGGCTCATGTAGCTTTTTTTCTGATGCTTACTCTTCCATGTGTTTTTTGATGAACAATGCAGTCACTTGTAATGGTTGAGGTGGGAAATTTGAATTAAGGAGGGTGAACTAGGAACAAGCACTATTTATAGCCCTTTCTTTCTTTTTCATGCAGGGAATGTGCAATCAAATTCAATGACTACTTCGAGTTTCCTAAAGAACTTAATATGGAACCCTACACTGTACAGGGTCTGGCCAAGCTTGAAGGTAAGGATACAATACATGACTGTGGATAAAATGCACGTGGCTGTCCATAAATTCCCTCTTAGTATAAGTTAGTCAGCCCCATCTTATAAAATGGAAATTGAAAACTTGAAAAAATAAAAAAGAATGGGAAGCAATAATTGAAATTGTGAGACCGCCCAAATCATACGAGAGTTATTCCCCTGAAAATAAATGGACACTTTTTGTTGATACAAGAAGGACGATTGAGATCTGGTCATCGTCTGGTTGAGATGAGAATGAATTTAGAAAATGTTTGAAAGAATTTCATTGTCCTTAATCTTGTTATTTGGAATGGAAGAAAGCATGTGTTAATCTTCAGCACTTCACGATGTGGGTAAAGAGCTTCTTTCAAGGACTCAACATCAAACCTATCATCAGGATTCGAACCTCTGACCTCTTTGTCTTCAGCTCAGGTGCCCACCACTAGAGTATGGTGCCATATAAACTTCTAGTATAGAGTGGGTGTTCTAAGGGTTTTGTTTTATCTGTTTTCAAGATAACGAACTTCAGTGTGGCTAACAGTAACAATATGGCTAACACTGACTCGCATGGATAGACCCATACTTTTGTATTCATAAGATTTCTTCCTTCATCTATATATCATGCATATAATTCTCTTAACACTTAAGTTCATTGACATATATAGCGGATGTAAGTACTAAGAGAATTACATCGATGATATGTGTGTGTGTGTGTGTATGCGTGTTTGCCTAAAAATGAATTTGACTGGTTGTTTCAGGTGAAATCATAGATGAGTTTGATGAAGCCCAGAGCACTGAGTACAAACTGGTGGGTGTCCTGGTGCACAGTGGTCAAGCCAGCGGTGGACATTACTACTCCTACATCCTGCACAGGTATTGGGGTTGTGTCGGTCAGAGGAATCATACAGATTATCACAATAAATAGCGATTGTTCCTCTTCTTGAGTCTTATAAAATATTGGACCTCTTCTAGACAAAAGCAGAAGGCTTACGGGTTGAAAAAAAAAAAAAATTATGATAATAAGAGTAGTAAAAGAAAAGCTTCAAGGGAGTATTTTATCAGCAAAAGCTATTTTTTACACTCATTTTTCTCCCTTTGTGAATTTTGTGCTACTGTGTCTATATTTTTTTTCTTCTGATAATATCTTAAACGATCCATCCTACACCATGAAGACCATTTGGGACCATTTTTTTATATTGGATGTGCCATACATACTCTTTTATAATGCGCAACTTTTTGCCAAAATTCGATGCCTCAAAGTGGGGGGTTCGAATTATCTTCGCAGTCCTAATTGCGATCGAAAAAATCCCGTCCTCGCAATATCGATTTTTATCCATCCAGGGATGTTACTCCATATCTATATTAGTACATTACAAACGTTACATCCCCTTATTGAATTACCGCAATGAATCGGTAGTATCGCACGATGATCGACTTTTCTTTTAGCGGCTCTTCCTTTTAGAAGTAGGCCTTGCTCGTTGTTAAAATGGTAGCGTGACCCGGTATCGAAAATAGGTCATAGCAATGAACTCCCTCAATGAAGCTATGGCATGTATCGTTCATACGTACATTGTTATTTAGCACATATTTTGTGTCGGAGTATGTACATCTGTATTTGCCTGAGAAAGCACGTATTCCAGACTTTCATGTCCAAAAGAAGGATAGTGAATGGTGTCTGCTGGTTTATCTGGCCTTGCAATGTCGCACGTGGCATAGATCTAGCCTTGACCTAGCCGCTAGTCTAGATCCATACTGCCAGCGATGCTCTGACTCGCCTTTGGTTGGCTGGCTGTGCATTATCGATTTTTTTTTTTTTTTTGTTTGTTTGACGGCAGCAGTCATATTTAAAGACTATAAAGCGCTGCAAGTACGGTACTCTAGCAAGCCAATCTCACTCATCCTTTAGATTTGCGTAGGCATCAACAGTGTATAATAGTAATAGGTCTGCTATTATTCTACCATTGAACTGAATGATAGGCCTACCTAGCCCAGTGATCTCTCATATGCTATAATAAACATTAAAATGGCGGCTCCCTTAACGAAAAGATGACATTAATTGACCTTTTTGGAGAAGAATGTCATTGCAGTAAATATACGGTATGTGGTTTTGCCTACTAATTCAAGTTTCTTCCCTAAGGAAAAATACGCATGTGCCATTCGGTAGATTGAACTTTTGTTCACATTACAAAATAAAGATTATTTTAAACTTTCTGATAATCTTTGTCATGGTATTTACAGAGGAGTTTTTTTTTATTGTTTTCACTTTAGGGGACCTAATGATCCAGCCCCCAAGTGGTACAAATTTGATGATGGTGATGTGACCGAGTGCAAGATGGAAGATGAGGAAGAAATGAAAAATCAATGTTTTGGGGGCGAATATCTTGGGGAAGTGTATGATCACATGTTGAAACGGTAGGTGAATTTAATATCTTCTTAATCTCTCTCTATTTTTTTTTTCTTCTTTTAATTTTGCTTTATTCTTTCAATGTTTGAAATTAAAGGACTGGAATATTTTTTTTTTTACATTTTCAGCGTTGAAGTTTAAAGTAGTACTGATTTATATTGACTCCTTCCATTGTATAAAAATTTAAAGGAATTTGTGTGACTTTTTCTCTGTAGAGAGGTATCCCATATTTTGTTTGAACATTAAACTTTTTCTAAGTGGGGAAGAATATGCTTCTCATCATTTTAGGTATTTCTTCATCCTTGTTATTTGTCTGTCCCCAATAGATCAGCATACCGCAGACAGAAGCGTTGGTGGAATGCTTATATTTTATTTTATGAACGCCTAGACCATGTGGAAGAGGAGGAGATGTCTAAAGATTTCAAAAGTCTTTCAGTCGGTAAGTGTGCCATACTTTATTATGGGCTTTCTCAGAGCAATCAGTAGACATGTTGTAATCAGCATCTCTCGTCAGTCCTGATTTGAACACTCCTTGTTTTTTATTTGTAAATTCCTCAATGCTCCTCATGCTCTTGACCTGAGTCGTCGAAAAGGAGAGGTGAGAGGTGATTTAGCTGTGAACCATTGCCATCCTGTTTCTTTTTTCAGCTTTCCTGATTACTGTTTAGCTGTTTACTCTTGTCCACCCCTTGATGTTATCCTTCCAGCATTTGTTTTGTCTCCCTCTCTTCCTGCCTCTTTCTAATGTGCATTGATGGACAGTTTTAGGCAGGGACATTCGTGTCTTGTGACATAGACTGCTCCAGATAATGATCATGTTCTGATATTTGTCCCATCTTAGATCCTAATGTACATAATACAGATCTGTCAAATGCCACAAAGAATGAACTCAACTGATAATTCAGTATGTTCCTCTTCTTTGGCCAGAACTAAGATTTTTCCCTTTGGTGTCTCTTTTCCTTCCAACTAAAAACGAAGTTCAGTCATTTAAATTATTTAAATTTGTCATTGTCATATTTATGCACCGGCTATTTCATGCCAGCATTGCTCTAGATGATACAGAACAAAGGTAGTTGACTTTTTCCATTCCAACAGTCAAAAATGGAGCTGAGTAATTTAAATGATTTAAATTTTCCACAATATGTTCTGGCTTTTCTGTGCCAGCATTTCTCTTGATCCCCATTTCAAGAAGAATCTGCCTGTGGGCCTTTTCTTATTGTCTTCATGATTGAGTTCATAATTTTAAGGAAGTGAAGAATGAATCTCTGGATCTGTTTCCATTTCGTCATGGCTATTGTGTGAATAGGGAACGAGGTGACTCTGAGCATCAGACTGCGTTAGACCTTCTTCCTCTTCTTTCTTTCCCCTTTAAATTGTCCCTGGTTGACAGTTTCTATGTTAAGGACACCCAAAAGACTTTACTTCTACTGCTGAGTAAGCCTTTTAAACCCCAATTTTGCCAGTGTTGGATATTTCAAGCTTTATTAGCAATGTCACATTCCTGTACTATACCATCCTGGTGTAGAGATGTTTTTTTTTATTCAAGGAAGAAAAGCCGCTTGGTTTCTTAATTTGCTCGGATTTTGTTTTTTCATGGTTTGATGGCAAGAGAGTTGGAACTTGTTATATCATGGATGCATACTCACTTTTCAATGGGGATGCTTTTTTTAAAATTGTTTATAAATGAATGAATTATCTTGATGTATTGTGGTTAAAAAGGGGAAAAAAAAAAGAAATAAAAATCCAATAACACTATACTCCCTCTACTATACTCTTGACAGGCAATGCGTTGTCGACCACCAAAATGCCGGAAGCCATTGCGAAATGTGTTAGGCGTGGCAACGTGCGTTTCATGCATGAGAAAAGCCAATTCTCCATTGAGTTTTTCACCTTCATGAAGAAGCTGGTGGTGTGTAACCAGTATATTATCAACTATGCCTTGAATGAAGGCAAAGTGGTGAGTAGGCCCACTTCATGAATTATGATGAAAAAATTCTTCTCTTAAGAAATAATTCGAATTCAAAGTCATTTCGATAAATCAGTGTTCTCTTTTTTTTTTCTTTTTTTTTTTTTTTTTTGATAATTGTATTTACATTTTTTCTTTTGTTTCTCTCCATTTGAAATGTTCACTAATAATTTGAATGGATGTCTTCTTTCTTTTAAGTGTTTTTGGTTTCATTCTGTTCCAGTCTCAGGAAATCGAGCAGATCTCTTTGATAAGCACAGAGCTGGCGTCCAAATTTCTGTTCAATGTGGGTTTCAAAACCAAAAAATCTCTAAGGTGAGTGAATTGTTCCACTGTGATGAAGGAGCATTCATCTGTAATATTATCTGCCTATAATAATGGATATGTTGTGAATATCTATACAACTGCAGTTTGTGCTTCTTCTATCAAGACATTTTAAAGTCTCATCTTGTTCTCTGTAATTTTATCTCATGCTTTATCTGATCCTCGAAAATAGTGTCTCTTGAGAGTATACAGGCATAATCATACAATATCCTTTACAGCTTGAGATCTTGTCTCTAGTCATTTGCTCTAAATCTAAAGCAACCTTACAGAGTTTGAGATCATAGTGTGGTAATAAAAGGAAATCGAACTTAAATTATTCCTGTTACAACCAATGATAATTCTTTTAAGAATTTGAAAATATAAATATTTCAACTCATACATTTCTACTAGTGACTCCATACATAGAAAATAACAAGTCACTATGATCAAAATCTGTTCCTGCTATTGTCGTATTTTCATTCGTTTGTTTATTTTTACTATACGTCTTCCGTCATCATCTTTGTATCAGGGGCCCTGCAGGAGACTGGTCTGACGCTCTTCACATCCACTTCCGCACCAGCAAGAACGTGCGGTCATGGTTTTCTCTCAATGTCATCTTCAAAAATCCTTTGATTTTGACGGAATACTTACTGGAGTGCCCTTCATCCGAGGTGAGTAAATGTCATGTTCATGACGCCCAAATTCTTTTGTAATGACTTTATTTCATTCTCTCTTCTGGGAGAAAATGTCTCTTCAACACCTACTAGGCTGGGCTCCATGAATATTAATAAGAGTGATGTGTTTAGAAGAATAATGCTGGCAAATATTAGGGATGTTTTTTTTAGTTGTTTTTTTTTTTTACCTTTTTCTTTTAAGCTTTATGTTTTTTGTTTTGTTAATATTTAGTCATTCAGGTTTTTGAGTTTTGCTGATTGGGGATTTTGTTTGGGGTTTTGGTTTTTTGGAGGTTTGTTTCTTTTGGGGTATTTTATTTTTTGTTTTGTTTTTGTTTTTCTATTTTTATTTTGTGTTTGGTTTGTAATAACGGGAGCCTCTGTTGTGCAGGGGAAGGGGGGAGGGGGATTTTAATAACATTCAATGAACAGGAAAAAGACACACTACTGAGAGCCACTTTTGTGCTGTCCGCTGCCTTAGATTGCCCACAAAAATCAAAAAAAAAAAAAACCAACAAAAAACAAAAGCAAAAAAAACAACAGCAAAAATAAAAATAAAATAAGAAGTGACTTACTGTGAAACGGACACATTACTGAGAGCCAATAGAAAAGGGACATTTCACTGAGTCTGGTCATGGTAGTGTGTCTTACATATCGGGTATATGATGAAAACATTTATGTTTTTATGTCATGGGTTTTTTTTTTCCCTCCAGGTGAGAGTAACGTTTGTCAAGATCTTTGCCATTCTATGTAGCCTGACGCATAATGATGGTCCTTGCCCTCCTTTGCTTGCCTCCATGTCTGGTAAGACCTGGAAGTTTATGACTTTTTCAGTTACCTACAGGGGTTTCGTAACAAAAGTGGTGCCCTCTAAATTGCTAACAATTTCTGTAATGCTTCATTGATGTCAAAGAAAATTTACACTCATGCTAGAACCTATCAATGTGCAAAATTTCAGAAAAATTGATGAATAATTTTATCATCCATCCACATTCTAAAAAAAATTTAAAAATCAGTCTTTTCAACAACAACAAAAAAAGAAAAGAAAAAGAATGTTTACATAGCAAATGAATTAGAAGTGTGTGTCAAACTTTGTGAAATGAGTGTATGTTTATATGTGCACCCTCTGTCTTGAAAATGTCATCAACATTGATGGAACACGTTCATCTCCCTCACTTTGTTAATACCATTCATTAGGCATCTGTCAATGAAGTGTGCTGCATTGTAGTAGTAGTAGTAATAGTAGTAGTAGTTGTGATTTGATTTTTTACATTCCCTTACTTAATGTGGCTTAATGCCTTGGAAGGAAGTATCATTTGTATGCAAGTGTACTGTCCTTGTACTCATACTGATACCATCTTTCTTCCTTCTTGCATTATTGCCATCTTGATCATTTAGTTATCTGTACAAAAATAGTCTGTGTCTGCCATATTCACTCATATTATATTATTTCATTGTGGGTTTTTTTTCACTTACCCTCTTACTTCTTTAACTACTCTCTCTCTAGCTTGTTGACTCAAATGCATTTGTTTGCCTGTTAGGCAGCGACGAAGGACACACAGGCTTATTGGTCAAAATCTTAGTTTTAAGTATCTCAGTTTTTCAATATTCTTTTGAAAATTTTTTCTTTTTTACATTATTATGTTTTGAACAAATTTGTCAGATTGTTGTCTTTTCATATGTATATACTAGTGTTCAGTTTTAGTTTCTTTCTGGGTGCATCTTTGTTCAATTGTAATGACTTTTCTTTTTCTTTTTCTTTTTTTTTTTTACTTTTCACACCCACCATTTTCGGTGCAGCTAATAACCAGCTGGATCCTACTGCTACCCTGAGTGACCATCTCCTGGTGGCAGCACTGGCCTTGTTAAAGAAGGACATCTCGGAGCATGGAAGGCATCTCCAGCAATATTTCCACTTGTTCCTCATGTACCTCAGCATGAACGCCAACTCGCAGGAGACCAACTTGAAGATCGTGAGTAGACAACAGGGGGCCTGGTCACATGGTTCTGTTGGGTGTGTGCACGCCTCTATGTGTGTGTGTGTGTGTTTTTGTGTATGTGTGGTGGGCGAGAAATACAACACCATTGCATAGTCGTAGAACCTTAGACGGTTAGTCAATTAGAAGTTTGGGTTTTTAGATTTGTTGTGTTTTTCAGGAAAGTATGGGCTTTCAATAGGTCATAAATTTTTATGTACGAAATGTAATATGTTTATACACTACAGAACTATATTTTAAAAAAAAATAAATTTCAACCTTTCGAATTTTAAAAATCTAAACCAAGCAGTTCTTATTTTCATTTTTCAGGTTTTTTCTTTTCTTTTTCCTTTTTTTTATTTTTAGGGATTGTTTTGTTGTTTTTGTTGTTTTTTTTTTGTTGTTTTTTTTTAGGGGGGGGGGGGGGGGGGGGGGGGTTTTTTTTCCGTTTTCTTCTTCCCTTT
>JBCJKF010215380.1:0-15175 GCA_039654545.1 Plocamopherus ceylonicus | reverse complement strand
CCCCTCCAACCCCAACAAATCTTACAATAAAAATAATAGCGTAAATTTTCATCAGATCCCAAAGAATTTATTTTTGCATCAAACTGTCTGAAATTTTCACAAGATGTCAGAAATAGCCTTCTCTAATCGCTTCTAGATTTTGTGTAATCAATTTTTATTTTTTTTATTTTTTATTTTTTTGTATTCTTTTGCTAACTGAAACTCATCCATTTTTACTGCATCTCTGCATGGAGTCATTCCGGCACCTTCACTCTTCACAGATTGACTGATAAATGAAAGATGGTGCTTCGTAGAAAAAATCCATCGTTTAACACAATTTCAAGGAGGCATAACGTTATGAGTTCTATAATTTGTCGAAACGTTCTGACATTTGAAATTTCATTCATAATTTCAATTACCAAAGAAATATTTGAAAAAAAAAGGGTCCCACCTGTCATCACATACGAGGAATTTCATGTCCATGCTGTGTTTGGACAAGAAAGTGCTGCAGTCCAGGGGAACCTCAATGTTGGATGGGTGGGGGATTGGTTCAGCCACACCCACCAGGAACGGGAAGACAGACAGGCCACTGTCACTGGTCAGGTTCGCTTTTCGGTTGTCCAGGGATCCTGGTATTAGACGGCCTGAGCATTTCATGACCTAAATATAAATTTGGGACATACCAAAATGAAATATGTCAGGTATTTGTCTGCTAAAGCAAGATAACCAACTATAACAATGTACAACAAAAATTAGTAGAGAACATAATACAATCATCCTATTATTTTTTGCACACTTGTCTCTTAATTTTAATAATAATAATGAAATTTATTCATATAGGGCCCATTCCCGAGAATATGGCTCTAGGCACTTGGAACCCCTGAGAATCATCTCCGAATATGCCCTTAATCTTTTCCCCTTAACACAGAATTGATCCAAAGGAGTCAATAAAGATTCCAAAACAGCAAACGAATCGCCTTTGAAGAAATAATGGAAAAGAAAATGTGTGTGTATAAACATAGACACACACATATGTATATAATATAATTTCCATCTAAAACATATTTTTCAGTCAATCTCAAATAAAATTACCTTGTATGAAGCTGATTTTAGGTTCACGTTGCGGCCCTTCGATGTTAGGGTGCATTTCAGTCTCAGGAAGGATGTCTTATTCTCAGGATTGGCGCTCTCCGCCTTCAGAGTGAGACCATTCTTCATGGTTAGAATGTCTCGAATTTCCTCATGGTCACAGGGGTGGGTGAATTCATATATGCTCTGGCCCATCAGCTCAATCTGGATACGAGTTTTAGAGTGAAATAAAACAATAAGCACAAATGCGAAAAGAAAAGGACAAAAAACAAAACAAACAAAAACAAAAACAAAAAACTCAAAAGATATATGCATGGGGTTGTAGTGGAATAAATAAGCATTGGGGCTGAAGACTGTGATGTCAGAGGTTCAAATCCTAGTTACAGGTGTGACGTGGAGTTTGTGTAAAAAAATACTTTTCAAAGCTGTCTTAAAAAAAAAAAAACACACTAAAATAATGATACAATGAAAAAAAAGTTTGAGAAATTCTTCATATGTCTTATCCAAGAAGAAATTTCAAGGACTGCGGACTAATACAAAGAGAGGAAAAATTGAGAGACAGAAAGAATGACAACCCCCCCCCCCCAAAAAAAAAAAACAAAAACAGAAAAAAACAACCCCACACACAAATGCACACAAACGAGTTCAGGACAAGTTTTGATAAAAAACAAAAATAGCTTGAGTATTGGAGAAAATATATTAAGTTAATTCACACCACAAAATCATGAAGCCTCATCACTCTGTATTACTATGAGTTATGAGTCAGCATAGTATAGCTACGATCCAATCAAAAACACCTTCTCCCTTCTCTTCACATGACCTCCCCTAGCCCCTACCACCTGGCCCCACCGCCTTCCTCCCCCTTCCCGAAAAAAAACCAGAACACCCATAAGCAAACCAAAAAAACAGGAACAAAAGTGACCCCCCCCCCAAAAAAAAAAAAAAAAATAATAAAAAAATAAAAAAATAAAAATAAACCCAACAAGCAAATAAAAAGTCTTAACAAATTGAAAAGATCAGTCCAGAACAGTAGTTTACCTGTGACAATCCGAGGTACTTGCTAACACTTTCAGACAGGTAAACAAAGTCACCGTCTTGAGATAAGATAAAAGTGAAGCCTTCAAGAGCTCGCTGGTACACATGATCCAGTTTGCCCTCCTTCATTTGCTCCTCGGCGGCTGTTAAAATGAAAAGAGGGGAAGAGAGGGGTGAACAAAGGTGAGCTTTCTAACAGCAAGATAACAAGGTAAAACAAAACAGATAAATACAAAAGAAGATTGATGTTGAGTGCTGCAGCCCACATACCATTTTAAGTCTGCATTTTGTTTTGTTTTTTATCTCTAAGTTGGTGTTATGATGAGTGAGGTCTTTATTAAGTATTATCAGAAGTGTTATGACGAGTCTGCTGTTGTATTTTCTCTATAATTACAACTAGTATCATTATCATTCAAAGCAAAGCACGAACTATAAAAAAAGCAAGTGACTTATGAATGATAATATAAGCCTCAAAATAAAATAAAAATGTGGGAGAGAAGAGGGAAATAGGGCAAAATGACCAGCAGTACAGGTACTTTGATATCCCAGTCCCATTCAGGCTTCACATACAATATTTTACACAAAGTAGCCAGTATCCAGCTATTACATTATACCACCTAGCACAATAATCTGTATTTGGAAAATTAAATCTAGAGCCAAACCAAAACCAACAAAAAACAAAACAAAACAATCACATACAAAAAATAACAACCCAAAAACAAAAGACAAAAACAACACACCCAACAACTCCCCCCCTCCCCCCCCCCCCAAAAAAAAAAAAAAAAGCAAACCCTAAAGCAAACAAGAACAACAAACCAAACCCCAAACCCTGCTCATCACCAGCAAAACAAAACATAAGTGCTCCACAAAGACATAAACAAACAAACAAACAAACAAACAAACAGCACTTCAACTCCAACCATATTGACGGCACTCAGCCTCTCCAAGATTATCGTTCCAATCTCAGGGCGTTTTGTTTAGTGTTACATGAAATAATAATGATATTATCATCGGGTTGACGTCAATGAAAGCGTGCCGCTCATCCACCCACCGTGCGGTCAAAGTAACCAGCCGTCATCAAGAGCTCACTGCACACACAACATGGACATTGCGGACGGGGTTACGCACATTCGTTGAGCGCAATTGTACCAATTCATTTTGTTTTGTTTTCCATTTAATATCAATTACGCTGCACGTTAATCCCATCCGGGTAACAGCCAACATCACCGCAGCAATGCCAACCAACCAACACCATCCAACCAATCAAATGCCTGCTTGACTTCACGGCTTCAAATGGCTTTGCTCCGAGGCTGATGGTGGGTACCTTAAGTTTTCTTCTTTAATGCATGGGTGTAGCGGTGGTCTAGCACTAAATAACGACGTGGCTTATTATACACCCTATTGAATTGTGGAACTTCAATACAATACCAATATTGCAAAGGGCAATATATAGAATATTTTCTAGATCTTTGTCCTTTGAAGGGTATTCATTATTTTTGTGGAGGACCCTTTTGCGCTCTCTCTCTCTCTCTCTCTCTCTCTCTCTCTCTCTCTCTCTCTCTCTCTCTCTCTCTCCCTCCCTCTCTCTCTTGTGTAGACTTCAACATTATTTAATGCTGAACAATGTGAAATACACATGAATCTGACATCTGAATACTATTTCTGAATAATGGTCAGAGGATTACAGGGGTTGTCTTTTGGGCTTGCAACCGAAATGCTGGTGGATCAAATATGCGTGCGGGGCACTGCGATTTGACCCCAAGGGAAGGTTATTTACCGTACTCTAATTGCTTCAGTTTACGGCGCTGCTCTTGCAGCTGACGGTCGGTATTCGGTTGAAAATCAAAGGACCAATCTCTCCCCCCCCCCCCCCACCCAAAGATAAATCAACAGGGAGTTTTTTCTTTCCGTTTTTACTCTCTTTTTAAACATCTTCAGGCAGCTCACCATTTCAAGCTTGCCCCAGTTCTCCACAAGCCCCAATTACCAATTCCGTTGCACTTTATTCTATCCGGGAACTACCCGGGTAATACCCGGCTATCCCAGCAATCCCGACACCGTCCGACCAATCACGTGCCCTGAGCTGGAAGACGCGTAGTATTATTTTTTTCTCCTTCATTGTTTGTCGTTGGGTGTCGTGGTCTAGCCGATGAAAACAAAATTGGGTTTGTGTACTATCAGACGTCTAGTACGAATCCTGGTTGTCGGTCTAGACCACGGGGTACTGCGAAAAGTTCTTGACACATTTTATTTCCATAACTACGCGTAAATTGTCTGCCTGATGAAGATCGCATCTATATAAGTAATACGGGAGGATGAGGAAGAGGGGAAGAAGAAGAGGAAGAAGAAATCAGGAGGGGAGGTGGAGGAAGAAGAAGAGTGGCCCATGAATTTCGATGAAGTCCAAATCTTAAATCACTGTAAACGACAGGTCTGGGATATGTGCCTCATGCATAAAATCCTAATTTGCACCCCCCCCCCCTTCCCATACATACATACATATATCACTTCCATTTTCCCTACAAATCTTTCCCGTGCTATACATTATGCCACGTTATTTCTCATTTGGTCCAAAAATGGCATCTTTGACTCACTCTAGGCCAATGCCACATATATAGGCATGGGAACAGTTGGACTCTTTGCGGACAAGGAATCCATTCAACGGCATGAGCTCGATTTAACTCTTTGACCACACTTTGCCCCATGTGTCGGGATGAGTACGAAAGTGCACATCCCGACATATTGGCAAAATGTAGTCAAAGAGTTAAGTCATGCTCGAGCTGATATATCGGTCCATGGCACAGAAAGAGTTAATCATCCAAGCCAGACCTATTCATTTTCCGTCTGCCTGCCTAGGGATTCAACGCACTAGAGGAAATGAATGCAAAATCGCACACCGGGATTACAGAGACACATACATCCCCCCTCCCCCCTTTCGATACAATGAATCAACTTAAAAAACAAAAACAAACGAAAAGTAAAACAGAGGGGGGAAATAACAACGAAACAAACAGACCAGCAGACGGGAACCAAACACACACGCCTGTCTGACGGCGGTATGACGGTATGAGAACGTGAAAAGTCTGGCATATTATCAAAGACCGATCACACACACAATGCTTTCTTTTTTCATGCAGGTTGAAGACGATTTCAACAATTATTTACAACGCCTCATTGTCTTGGTGGAAGACTATGGGGAGTCTTTGTGTCTCGAGTGTTTGAGAAAAACAAGAACAACGACGGGGGGGGAGATGTAGTAGTCCGTTCTCGTTTATTGACTCTACTTATTGGAAGAGTCGGAGCTTATACCCTTTCTCTATAGCAAGAAACAGACAGTGACAGATTTTATCCATCACTCGTGAATAGGATGCTAGTCTTAATTATTTCAGAATACTTCCCCGGACGAAGCTGTGCCCATTTTTACATGGGTCGAGTAAGCAAAAAGGGTTCGTTTTCTTGCGTAAAACATAACAAAACAAAACAAGAAAAAAACACACAAAAAAAACAAAACAAAACAACAACAAAAACAAAAAAAGAAACAAACAAAAACAAAACAACAAACGAACAACAACAACAACGACAACAACCCGCATATGTCAATCTGTGGTTTCAAAACCATGACCTCCCGGTCCCTACTCCGACACTCTACCCTTTCACCGCAGAGCTCACGTACGCCGTAAGGATTAACCAAATATTCAAAGTGGATCAAACAAGGGGATGTTATTTAGTACGGTATCAATTTATACTAATTATTCGATTTACTCACTCACTTATATTATTGATATGACTCTTTAAAAAATAATCCACTTTTTACATTTTCTTTTCATTGATTACTTAATACATTGTATTGAATTTTCTAATTTACTTTTCGTTAACCCGCAATATACATCTAGTTTTTAGTGATTCGCCTACGATGATATCATCTATAAATTCCATTATCTTGCCGCACTCACCTAAACGTAAGAACTGGCCAGAGAAACAAGCATTCCAAGCATATTATAAACTTGGAGTGGGCTGTTGTTTACTATGCCAATCCCCGATTGAATTTTTAACTCTTTGTGTACCATGGCCCTATCGTTGGCATGAGCACGATTTGCCCATATGTCGGGAGGGATGATTATTGAAATCAGAGAGTTAAATGGAGCTAATGCCGACATGTCGGCTTCTGGCACAGAAAGAGTTAATGACACACTCGTCCGGCCCCAACGTCATGTTCCAGGACGGCAAGCGTGAAGCATATTATGGATCCAAACCCCCAGTCACCGCCAGGCGTGTCCTCGGCAACAATCCAACCAATCGCCTGCTTGATGCACTAGACTGTTCTTTAACCTCATGACCCCAGCCAACACAAATCATACACTATTTCGAGTGGCGAAACCATTGCATTTGTTGCCCCCCCCCCCCCCTCCCCACCCAACACACACACACACACACACACACACACACACACACACAAACGCACACACACTTTTTCCCCACCTCGCTTCTTTGCAAGAATTATGCAAACGATCCCAACCATAACGCAAATGAATTCATTCAGGAGGGAGAACGAAAAAAAAAAAAAAAAAAAAAAAAAAAAAAGTATCATATTGTAGGAAAGGTTTAAAGTTACAAAAATAATGATTAAGAGGGTCTCCAGGTGTCGGCTAGTGACGCTGACGCGCTCATAGTTTGACAGCGTGTCCGGAATCGATTTCCATAAGAATAACAATGGTACATGTCGTATTACAAAAACAAGACGTCATCTCAACCTCTGGCCGACAACCGTTCAACAAAAACCAGTCGGGCATTAAAGTCAGCTAAGAATAAGAGTGACGCTCATACTATTTGATTTGAATCTGTATTATAAGGCCTTCAGGCACGACTCATAACATAATAACATCGATGCGCTGTCATTCGATTTTTAATAATAAAATATGATGGCGCCTATAACCCTTTTTTCTGTGCTTAGAGTTTAGGTCCCCCTCCACCCTCCACACAAAACAAAAACCCCCAAACAAGAAACAAAAAACAAAATCCAAAACAAAAACAAACAAAAACCCCCACAAAAGACAAACCAAACCCCCCCCCCCCCCTAAAACCCAGAAACAAAGAACACCCCCCCCTGCACACACACACACACACACACACACACAAACACAATAAAAAAAAAACAAAACAAAAAAAAACAAAAAAAAAACAACAACAACAAAACAGCAACCAACCACATACACAATCACAAACGAACAGAACAAAAAAGAAAAACTTTCCTCTTAAAAAGACAAATAAAGAAACAAAAACAAAACAAAAGAAAACCCAAAACAAACAACTTCCAACCCCCTCCCACCCCCCTCCTCCCTTTTCCCCCTAAAACAAAACAAACCAAAAAAGAACAAAACCCAACCAACAAAACCCCTAACAAACCCAAAAACCAGCAGGGACACGTCCAAAGAAACAACCAAACACGGGTAGCAGGTCAATGGCTTCTAGAGCGCTTGGCAGGCAATTGATAAATAACTACATGCAAACCGATACGTCAAATAAATTACGCAGACGACCAGATATTATGCTATATGGCACAGATTCCTCTTACCCCAAAAGGATAAAAACAAAACAAAAACAAGACAACTTAGTAAACATGTAGGCAAAGTCTCAGAAGAAAAGAAGAAAAAAAAAGATTTTTAATAAAGATTATTTTTTCTTTACAGCTCCTGTAGATTAATTATCCGTAGGGTCCCCTCTTACAGATATCAAGTAATCTCCTCCAATCCTCCCATCTGTCTGCCCCTCCCCCGTCCTCCCGGCACAGTGCATTACGCGGCAGTGTTAGCGTGACCTTTGGAGCTGATGACGTGTCCACACCATTTCAAGGTCCGCTTTTTGACCACATACGGATGATGAGTATGATATTCGATTATGTTTCCTATGCATTTCAGTATCACATTTCTTCAAACCAGCACTATTGAAACGTAAAATGAGTCGTGAACAGAAGAGTTCTGCTTTGGACTCACAACCGGAAAGATGATGGTTCGAATCCTGTTAATTATTGCTTCCGTTGCAGCCCAGCCTTGCGATGCACGCTCTGTTTCTGATCAAATACCTAGACACATTTTCCTTTTGGTTTAAATAATGGACTTTTATTTTTATTTCTTTATCGTTATTACTTTTTCGTATTATAGAGTTATATACTCCGCAGGCAGTCGACCATATTCGTTTGTTGTTTTGTTGTTGTTTTGTTTGTCGTTTTTTTCTTTTTTTTCTGTTCTTTTCTAAAGATAGTAGCAAATTGCACAAGGGTAGCTCCCATACAAACAGCCCGCAACAAACAACTGATAGGGAAAGAGACCACGCATAAATACTTAATTTGCAACAAAGGCGGCAGCTCGGTGTTGAAAGTAGGGGTCCCTCATATTATCAAGATTGAATGACACCAGTACAGCTGTACGCATTCAAACACAGACATATATTATATCAGCATACGTTCAGGCCTGATTAAAAAAAAAAAGCCAAGCCAAACCAAACAAAAAGGGATGGCAGATCGTGAAATGAACGTTTTGGCTAAAGTTGTCCTGGGAGTGGGACGAAAGGCGGGGCGACTGGGGCACGGCGTTATGGCTCACGTTGACTTGGGCCGTAGGCACAAAGGGTCACGCAAAAAGAGGACACACACAGAGTACACAAACACAAAGTACAAACACACAGAAAAACACACAAAGAGAAAGAGAGTACACAAACACACACACAAAAACACAGACATGAGTACACAAATACAGAGCACAAAAACACACAAAATGCAACCACACACACACACAAACACACACAAACAAACACACACGCACACACAAAGAGTTACCGATACACAAACACACGGTACGATACGACAGGGCTCAAGTATCGCAACAACGCAACGGCTTGCCAATGGCAGGATAAGCATTAGATAAAAGATAAATAAATAATAAAAATAAAATAAGAGCTTTTATGACAGCAAATGTTTACTAAATCGTGGTATATGCCATTCCTTTACAAAGAGAATTCTCACGACAGGCCTTTTCCGTTCAGTTCCATTCCTGGGGAGGCTACATAACAGGTGGCCTTTTACAAGTGAATCTCCATAGCATAATGACAAGATCTTCTATTGCCTATATGTAATATAGTCGGGTACATTTTTTCATTCATTCTATGCCAATCCACGATATATCGGCATGAAAACATTTTAAGTGTTTGCGTGCAATGAGTACGCTTTTACTCTAACTACAATTTCCAACATGTTGGGATGAGCACGTTCGTGCTCAATGTCTACGTTCGCGCTCATCCCGACATATCGGCAAATTGTAGTCAAAGAGTTAAATCGTGGTCATGCCGATATATCGGCTTGTGGCACAGGAAGGGTTCAACTAAGGGGGAGAGAGGAAGTAGGAAACTAAACACAGCGCGCGTCACATTCGAGGCTGGACTCCAGCGAACAAGGACGCCACATATATCTAGCTTTCAAAATTGATCCCTCGACTGACAACCGATTGGCCGAAGGTTGAGTTAGGCAGCCCATCATTGGTACATGGTATTATACCCGACACCTACACCACCAAAAGGCCATTATCTGATAAACCGTTGTACACGGGATTGTGTCTGTAGCGTCCATCTGGATAGGATGGGCGGTTGAGTCGATTCAAGCCGATCCGAGCCGGAAAAGTGTGAGTTCATCCGGTGCACATGTTACAACCCCAGTCCAGTGCCCTCTAGCATTTACCCACGGACCTGGTTTACACAGTTTACACTTGCATTCATGTTTGTTGTGTTGTTTGGTGATTAGTTGCCTCTTTGTTTCACTGAAAGTAAATAGCACTGCGTGGCACGTCTTGCGTTTTCTCAGCAGCCATCTATCTATCCGGGGACCTGACGAGAAGTAGACGAAAAGTAAGGGGCACGTCACTCTTGCTGTGTGGCCCATTTATCACCAAAAGTTGGGCAAAGAATGGAAAATTCTTCCCAAGATAATTCACTCTAGTCTAGGATCGGACCAGGTCCACGTAAAAAATACAAACAGTACCCCTGCCCCCTTTGTTCCCCTATCAAGAAAAAAAAAAGCAAAACAAAAAGGACAAACACAACCCCTCCTCCCGTAGTAGAAAACAAAAATAAAATAAAAAAGAAAAGAATATAACAAACGCCCACCCCATCTTACGATAGAAGAAAAACCCGGAAAGAGAAACAAACCCAGAACCTCGCCATCCCCCTCTCCCCCCAAAAAACAACAACAACAACAACAAAAAACAAACAAACAACAAACAAAACAAACAAAAAAAAACCAAAAACCAACAACAACAACAAATTGCAGTGCCCCCCCCCCCCCCAAGAAAAAAAAAACACACAACAAAACAAAACAAAAAGAAAAACCCAACAAAACCCCCTTCAATAACCCCTTTCCTTTCCCATCCCTCACACTGCAAAACCGAGAAACCACAACAACAACAATAACAGTAGCAAACCCGCAAAAAACCCAAATCCAGTTTTGTCCAGACTGACATATTCCCGGGGGAACTATTACTTTCCAAGTCACGTCCACCTTCAATAAATCGACCTAAAATTCCATCCTGGGCTCAACCGCTTTGTACGTACTCAGTTTTTGTCTGTTTGTCTGTTTGTCTGTCTGTCCGCCTGTCCGTCCATCCAGCCCCAATGAGCCAAGCCATCCAGACACAACGCTAATGCAACCGTCAAAGAAGCAAATACCCCTAACACGTGTGCTAGACGGTCTAGGCTACTTCTTACAAACATTTTCCTTTTCTTCATTTTCATTCTCCTGGTTATTATTGTTAGACTTTTGGTTCTTTATGTATTTGTTGATGTTTTAGTCAAAGGGAATGTGGGTGGGGTGAGGATGAGATTGCGTTGTTTTGATTGGTGTTGGCTTGCTTTGGGGGGATTGGGGGAGGGGGGGGGGGGCATACCGAGTTGACGGTCAGGTCGACCTTTGGAGAAGCGAAACGAAGAATGACTTAGGAGCGAGGGCTCAGGCCAGGCCGAGGAGAGCCCAATGCCCCGGCTGGTCATCAGGCCTTCAAACGAAAAGAGTTCCGACAGGAAACGAGGGCCTAGTCACCAGTCCATGGTGACGTCTATTTACCTTGTTTCCATCCAATGGTGCGACAAAATCTAGATCTTTCACGTCTTCATGGGTTTAGCAACTCGTTGTTACCATTAACTGATAAATTGGAAGGAATATGGTTTAACACTTTTGACGACAACTAGCCCACGTTCGCACTTATCCCAATCTACTGGAAAAGAAAGAGCTGAATCATGCGGAAGCCATTGATTGGGCTCATGGTGTACACAAGAGTCAAATCGTACTCAAATCGATATATCTGGGATTGACAGAGAATTGGTTTTCTACACGTGCGCCGAAAAGGGCTTCGACCTCAAAAACGAATCTATACCAAAGAAGAAAGACCCTCGATGTTTTCAAACTGAAACATGTGATTGGTATATTAAAAAAAAAAAAAAATAAAAAAATAAAAAAAAAAAAAAAAAAAAGCCGATGTCGCGGCGTTCTAGTCAGAGAAGAGCGTAGCAAGGCGTTAACGCAGCTAGAATGAAAGGCTCTACACTCAGAATTGAAAAGTGGGGTCAAACCTTTACTGTGCTGGCTGGTCCAATTTAGTTGTTGAACTATGGACGTCGTTTTGTGTGTGTTGTGTGTGTGTGTTTTGTTTGTTTGTTTATTTTTTGTACGTTCTATCGACTCTTCTTCTCCCTTTTCTTTTTTCTTCGTTCTTCTTTCTTTTTTTTAAGCCAGTATAGACGCGAATTTGTCTATTTTTGCGAAACTAGATTGACAAGATAAAAAAGCCCTTAATTATGAAAGAAAGTAATGGACTTGAGGGCAAATGGGAAGGACGGAACAAGACAGACCAAAATGGGGATCTCTGGTGAAAGCCTTATGCGCTTCAAAGTGCCAAGAGGAACAAATAAAAAAAAAAAAATAAGAATGTTTTACAAGCTCTAGGAGCACCATATTGCAGAGAACCAGTCTCAAATAAAAAAGCACCGTATAATCGTCGACGTTGGAGATCAAAGTAGGCCAACGAAATGGTAACGAATCAAAAACAAATCGAATAAGCAGAGCAGGACAGATTTTCTTTCATAAAGTCGAGCAAGAGAGTTTCGTCCGCTGATTTCTGAAAGGGCCGGAAATTGTGTCGATTAGAACGTCACTGGACCCCCGCTAAAAGCTCCAACACATATGGCCAGCTTGGCATAGCCCAAAATAGTCTGATGATTTTGAAATCGATAGAAAGATGGATGGGCTTCGGGCGGTCAGTAACCAGTCTGTTCTAACGCCCTTCTTATGACCTTTGCCACTATGTCTATGCATCCTGCTAAGACATAGTGCGAGTACTACGACTACAGCCAAAACAAAAAACAACTAAAGCTACATTTGCCACTAATACTACTTCTACCACTACATATTTCCTCTACAACAACCCCTTATCCCTTTCCTAATTACATAACCCGGAAGTAACAGAGTGAAAATTAAAGCCTATTCTCATTTCCTCAACAACCAGCCCACGACACTGTCAGGTCGAATCATTTATCCTATCCGGCAACTCCAACTGCCTAATGGGGAGAAATTGGAGATTGGGTCAAAACCAGTGGCGGAACAACTGTCAGTAGGCAACAAGCCGTTTTCCTTATCCGTCCATAGAAATAAAACCGGAAGTACATCCACACCGAGCGAACATCAAGATACGGTCACCGATATTGGATCCCTCTCGCTTTCCGTCACAGCAGTAGGCTAGGTACACTGATCGACTCAAGATATGGAAAACAAACATTATTGCCGAAGGCAAACACCCCCCCCCCCCACCCCCTGCCACAAAAAAAAACAACAAAAAAACAAACAAACAAAACAAAAAACAAACAAAAAACAAAACAAAACAACAACAACAAAAAACAACAAAACAAAATAAAACCAACAAAAAACCAAACAAAACGAAACAAAAAAGAACCAAAGAAAAAAAAATCAGAAACAAAAATGAAACAGAAAAACGAAAACAAACAAGCCAAAAAGAAATGAGTTAAAAAGACATAGAACAACAATAACAACAATAGGAACAACAGCAACTACAACATCATCCTCATCAAGAAGAACAACAACAACAACAACAACCGAATTTGCAGATTATACGACGAATTGCCAAACAGGCCAAACCCGACTGTGAACTTTGACTCGACAAAAATAACACAGGGGATATTATTATAATGGAGATTCCGATGAAAGCCCGACAAGAATTACAGGATTGTAAGTGATAAGCTTGACATACATGCGATCAAAATAATAAATAGCTTGCCACGCCAAGAACTCGGGGCCCTCTGCCACCACATTTCGGATTTGGTTTCCTCTTTGTTGAGCACTTGATATGAAAATTGTTACAACAGAGAAATGTCACGTCTAATGACCGTGTTTAGGATACTAATATGATGAGCAAAGACTTAAATGTCGGAAACCTACCGGCAGGCTATTTATTTAAATCATTGCAAAGCTCTGAAAACGAAACTTACTACTACTGAGAGTATATTATTATAAACCCTGCAATATGTCTGCTATTCGAAAAACAAAACAAAACAGAACATAATATTTTACTGATTGTAAGTTGTGCTCCATGTCAGCTGTCTCCATCAGCATTTACTATCAGGGACACAATCAGCCGAGCGCGCAAAATGGGTGGAAACTTGCACATGGCAATAAAGAGTGGGAAAAATGAAAGAAGAAAGGAAGGCAAATAAAAAGGAAAAAAAAGACAGAAAGATGAAGGCACAAACGAAGGGAAGAAATAGACAAGAAAGAAATAGTCGACGTACATTAACTCATTGACTGCCAAAAGCCGATATATCGTTTTGAGCACCATTTGACCTTTTGACTAAAATATGCCCATTTTTTCCGGTCCGGACGAGCATGACTATACATTGGCTTGAGCAAGATTGAACTATTCTTTGGCTACAATTGTCTTCGTGTTCATTTCCGATTTATGGACATATTGTAGTAATCGCACTCACGCCGTCACATCAGCCTGTAAGTGGACAAAGGGTTGAGCAATGGAAAGAAAATGAGCCACAGCAAACAGTGCGACAGGGACATGGGTGTCGCTTGCAAACAATACCGATGCACTGGAGGAAGAAAGAGTCTACTAAGGTACACCAAAAGCAATAAATCAAAACAACAATAAACGAACAAATCAAAAGCAGCCACTCACACCCGCCCTATCCCCTGTAAAAAGACAAAAAGCAATATAATCTAGTAAACAAATACAGAAAAACCACAACTAAAAACAAAATCAAAACCGCAAGTAGAAAATGGTCCAGCCAAGAGAGGGCAAGGAGCCACTAACATGCAACTATCAAGCCCAGCTACTCTTAATGCCCAGCGCAAAGGCACACAGCGAAAAGCAAACACTACTTGCCGAAACAGCAAAACTATACCCCCTCTCCGACATGAACCGTTCGGAAGGAAACAATCGAAATAATTAAACAGTGTACAACTAACCAAAGTGGCGCGCCAAGGGGTTAAATGAAATCGCGCTCATGCCAATGATTGAGCTCATGGTACGTACACAGAGTTAAATAGTGCCCATGTCGTGATTCTGGCACACGGTACACAAAGAGTTAAATTGCGCTCATGCGGATACATTAGGGATCGGTAGAGAAAGGGTTAAGTGAGAGGAAGGGGTTGGGGGCGCCGAGCAGCAACTACCCAGCCAAAGATAAGACCCCACAGACATGGTGGGTAAGAAGACACCCTGGCCGGGCTAGGCTTGGGACATTTCACCCCATTGTGTTGCGCAACGGGGCTATGGCATTGCAACAGCTAGGCCTACCCTGACCCAGCGTGCTCCATTTAAGGTGAACCGGAAGCGATGATGTACGTGTACCCAGCTTGGAGCGACGCTCTATACTATATAGACTGGTACAGCTCTGTTAGGCACTGAGGGACTGCATCGAAAGATTGAAGAGAGACAGACAGAGAGAGAGAGAGAGAGAGAGAGAGAGAGAGAGAGAGAGAGAGAGAGAGGAGAGAGAGAGAAAGAGAGAGAGAGAG
>JBCJKF010214269.1:0-15176 GCA_039654545.1 Plocamopherus ceylonicus | reverse complement strand
CTTGGAGTTGGTGTCGTTGCTGGTGACGCTTCCTGTTTTCGTCATTGTGTCGTTGTTTGAGTTCGTGTCGTTGTTGGCCTTGGTGTCGTTTTTTGTTTGTTTTTTTGTTGATATTGCTGTAGGTGTTGGTGTCGTTCTTGGTGTTTGTGTTGTTGTTGATGTTGTCATCGTTTTTGGTGTTTGTGTTGTTGTTTGAGTTGGTGTTGTTGTTGGACTTGGTGTCGTTGTTGGAGTTGGCATCGTTTTTTGTGTCGGTGTCGTTGCTGGAGTTTCTGTTGTTGTTGGTGTTGGCGTCGCTGTTAAAGTTGGTGTCGTTGGTGTTGGTGTCGTTGTTGGAGTTGTTGTCGTTGTTGGAATCGGTGTCGTTGTTTGAGTTGGTATCGCTGTTGGTATTGGTGTTGTTCTTGGAGTTGGTGTCATTGTTGGTTTTCGTATCGTTGTTTGTGTTGGTGATGTTGTTTGAGTCGGTGTCGTTGTTGGAGTTGGTGTCGTTGTTAGAGTTTGTGTTGTTGGTATTGCTGTCTTTGTTTCAGTTGGTTTCGTTGTTGGAATTGGTGTCGATGTTTGGGTTGGTATCGCTGTTGGTGTTTGTGTTGTTGTTTTAGTTGGTGATGCTTCCATTTTTTTCTGATTGTGTCGTTGTTGGAGTTGGTTTCGTTGTTGGAATTGGTGTCGGTGTTTGAGCTAGTATCGCTGTTGGTGTTTGTGTTGTTGTTTTAGTTGGTGTCGTTGTTGGAGTTGGTTCTGTTGTTGGTGTTGGTGGCGTTCGTGGACATTGTGTCGTTGTTGGAGTTGGTGTCGTTGTTGTAGTTGGTGTCGTTGTTGGTGATGCTGCCTTTTTTGCTGATGGTGTCGTTGTTGCAGTTGATGTAGATGTTGGAGATGGTGTCGTTGTTTGAGTTGGTATCGTTGTTAGTGTTGGTGTCGTTTTTACAGTTGGTGTCGTTGTTGGTGATGCTTCTTTTTTGATGATTATGTCATTGTTGAAGTTGGTGTTGTTGTTGCAGTTGGTGCCGTTGTTGGAGTTGGTGTCGTTGTTGGTGTTGGTGTCTTTGTTGGTGATCCTTCCTTTTTTGGTGATGGTGTCGTTGTTTGAGTTGGTGTCATTGTTAGAGTTGGTGTCGTTGTCGGAGTTGGTGTCTTTGTTGGTGATGCTTCCTTTTTTGGTGATGGTTTCGTGGTTGGATATGGTGTCGTTGTTGGAGTTGGTGTCGTTGTTGGTGATGCTTCCTTTTTGGTGATGGTGACGTTCCTGCAGTTTGTGTCGTTGTTGGATTTGGTGTCATCGTTTCAGTTGGTATCGTTGTTGGTGTTGGTGTTGTTGGTGTTGGTGTCGTTGTTAGAGTTGGTGTCGTTGTTGGTGAAGCTTCTTTTTTGGTTATTATGAGATTGTTGCAGTTGGTGTTGTTGTTGCAGTTGGTGCCGTTGTTGGAGTTGGTGTCTTTGTTGGTGTTGGTGTCTTTGTTCGTGATCCATCCTTTTTTGGGGATGGTGTTGTTGTTGAAGTTTGTGTCGTTTTTGGTGATGCTTCCTTTTTTCGTGATTATGTTATTGTTGGTGTTAGTGTTGTTGTGAGAGTTGGTGTCGTTGTTGTAGTTTGTGTTGTTGCTGTTGGTGTCGCTGTTGGTAATGCTTTCTTTTTGGTGATCGTGTCGTTGTTGCTGTTGGATTCGTTGTTGGAGTTGATGTGGTTCTTGGTGTTGGCTTTGTTCTTGTTGTTCTTGGAATTTTTGTCGTTGTTGGAGTTGGTGTCGGTATTGGTGATGTTTCCATTTTTCGTGATTGTGTCGCTGTTGGAGTTGGTGTTGTTGTTGGAGTTCGTTCCGTTGTTGGTGTTGGTGGCGTTCTTGGAGTTGGTGTTGTTGTTGGAGTTGGTGTCATTGTTGGTGATGCTTCCTTTCTTGGCTATTGTGTCGTTGCTCCAGTTTGTGTCGTTGTTGGAGTTATTGTCGTTGTTTGAGTTTGTATCGTTGTTGGTGTTGGTGTTGTTGTTGGAGTTGGTGTCGTTGTTGGTGTTGGTGTCATTGTTGGAGTTGGTGTCATTGTTCGTAATCCTTCCTTTTTTGGTGATGGTGTCGTAGTTTGAGCTTGTGTCGTTGTTGTTGATGCTTCCTTTTTTCGTCATTTGTCGTTGTTTGAGTTGGTGTCGGGTTTTTGTTTTTGTTGGTATTGCTGTTGGTGTTAGTGTTGTTGTTGGAATTGGTGTCGTTGTTTTAGTAAGTGTCGTTGTTGGTGTTGGTGTCGTTCTTGGAATTGGTGTCGCTTTTGGAGTTTGTGTTGTTGTGGATGTTGTTTTCGTTGTTGGTGTTGGTGTTCTTGTTGGTGTTCGCGTCGTTTTTGGCGTTGGTATCAGTGTTGGTGTTTGTGTCGTTGTTGGAGTTAGTGTTGTTGTTGGACTTGATGTCGTTGTTGGAGTTGGTATCGTTGTTTGTGTCGGTGTCGTTGTTGGAGTTTGTGTTGTTGTTTGTGTTGACGTCGTTGTTAGAGTTGGTGTCGTTGGTGTTGGTGTCGTTGTTGGAGTTGGTGTCGTTGTTTTAGTTCTTGTAGCTGTTGGTATTGGTGTTGTTCTTGGAGTTTGTTTCGTTGTTGGAGTTGGTGTCTTTGTTGGTGTTGGTGTCATCGTTTGAGTTGGTATCGTTGCTGGAGTTGGTGTCTTTGTTGGTGTCTTTGTTTGTGATCCTTCCTTTTTTGGTGATGGTGTCGTTGTTTGAGTTGGTGTCATTGTTGGAGTTGGTGTCGTGTGTGCTGCTTCCTTTTTTGGTGATGGTGTCGTTGTTGGAGTTGGGGTCGTTGTTGGTGTTGATGTCGTTGTTGCAGTTCATGTCCTTGTTGGTGATCCTTCCTTTATTGGTGATTGTGCAGTTGTTTGGGTTGGTGTCGTTGTTAGAGTTGGTGTCGTTGTTGGTGTTTGTGTTGTTTTCGGAGTTGTTGTTGTTTCAGTTGGTGTCGTTGTTGATGTTGGGGTCGTTGTTGGTGTTAATGTCGTTGTTGCAGTTCATTTCCTTGTTGGTGATCCTTCCTTTATTGGTGATGGTGTAGCTGTTTGAGTTGGTGTCGTTGTTGGAGTTGGTGTCGTTGTTGGTGTTTGTGTTGTTTTAGGAGTTGTTGTTGTTGTTTCAGTTGGTGTCGTTGTTGGAGTTGGTGTCGTTGTTGGTGTTGGTGTCGTTTTTGGTAATGCTTCCTTTTTCGGTGATTGTGTTATTGTTGGAGTTGGAGTCGGAGTCGTTGTTGGAGTTTGTGTGGTTCTTGGTGTTGGTTTCGTTCTTGGAGTTTATGCCGTTGTTGGAGTTGGTGTTGGTGTTGTGATGCTTCCATTTTTCGTGATTTTGTCGCTGTTTGAGTTGGTATCGCTGTTGGAGTTCGTGTTGTTGTTGGAGTTGGTGGCGTTCTTGGAGTTGGTGTCGTTGTTGGAGTTGGTGTCGTTGTTGGAGTTGGTGTCGTTGTTGGAGTTGGTGTCGTTGTTGGAATGTGTCTCGTTGTTGGTGATGCTTCTTTTTTGGCTATGGTGTCGTTGCTGCAGTTTGTGTTGTTGTTGGAGTTATTGTCGTTGTTTGAGTTGGTATCGTTTTTGGTGTTGGTGTTGTTGTTGGAGTTGGTGTCGTTGTTTGAGTTGGTGTCGTTGTTTGAGTTTGTGTTGTTAGTGTTGGTGCCGTTGTTGGAGTTGGTGTCATTGTTGGTTTTGGTGTCGTACTTGGAGTTGGTGTTGTTGTTGGAGTTGGTGTCGTTGTTGGAGTTGTGTCGTTGTTGTTGATGCTTCATTTTTTGGTGATGGTGTCGTTGCTGCAGTTTGTGTCGTTGTTGGAATTGGTGTCGTTGTTGGAGTTTGTGTTTTTGCTGTTGAAATTGTTGTCATTGGTGGTGCTTTTGTCGTTCTTGGAGTTGCGTTGTTGTTGGATTTTGTTTTCGTTGTTGAAGTTGGTGTCGTTTATGGTGACACTTCCTTTTTTCCTTTTTTCGTGATTGTGTGGTTGTTGGAGTTGGTGTCGTTGTTGGAGTTGGTGTCGTTGTTGGAGTTCGTTTCGTTGTTTGAGTTGGTATTGTTCTTGGTGTTGGTGTCATTGTTGGTGCTGGTGTCGTTCTTGGAGTTGTGTTGTTGTTGGAGTTTGTTTTCGTTGTTGAAGTTGGTGTCGTTTTTGGTGATGCTTCCTTTTTTCGTAATAGTGTCGTTGTTGGAGTTGGTGTCGTTGTTGGAGTTGGTGTCGGTGTTTTTGTTGGTGTGGCTGTTGGTGTTAGTGTTGTTGTAGGAGTTGGTGTCGTTGTTGGAGTTGGTGTCGATGTTGGAGTTGGTGTCGTTGTTTGAGTTGATATCGCTGTTGGTATTGGTGTTGTTCTTGGAGTTGGTGTCGTTGTTGTACTTGATGTCGTTGTAGGAGTTTGTGTCATTGTTGGAGTTGGTATCGTTGTTGCTGTTGGTGTCGTTGTTAGATTTGGTGTCGCTGTTATTGATGCTTTCTTTTTGGTGATGGTGTCGTTTTTGGAGTTGGAGTTGTTGTTGCAGTTGGTGTCGTTGTTAGGGTTGGTGTCGTTTTTGGTGTTGGTTTCGTTCTTGGAGTTGACATCGTTGTTGGAGTTTGTGTAGTTGTTGATGTTGGTATCGTTGTTACTGTTAGTGTTTCTTTTTTTTTGGTGATGGTATCGTTGTTGCAGTTGGTTTCGTTGTTTGATTTCGTATCGTTGTTGGTGTTGGTGTCATTGTTGGTGTTGGTGCCGTTGTTGGTGTTGGTGGTGTTGGTGTCGTTGTTGGAGTTGGTGTCGTTGTTGGAGTTGGTGTCGTTGTTGGAGTTGGTGTCGTTGTGGGAGTTTTGTCGTTGTTGGTGTTGGTGTCGTTGTTGGAGTTGGTGTCGTTGTTGGTGTTGGTGTCGTTTGTGTTGGTGTCGTTGTTGGTGTTGGTGTCGTCTGTGTTGGTGTCGTTGTTGGAGTTGGTGTCGTTGTTGGTGTTGGTGTCGTTGTTGGAGTTGGTGTCGTTGTTGGAGTTGGTGTCGTTGTTCGTGTTGGTGTCGTTGGTGTTGATGTCGTTGTTGCAGTTGGTGTCGTTGTTGGAGTTGGTGTCGCTGTTTGAGTTGGTATCGCTGTTTGTGTTGGTGCTGTTGTTGGAGTTGGTTCCCTTGTTGGGTTTGGTGGCAATCTTGGAGTTGGTCTCGTTGTTGCAATTGGTGTCTTTGTTGCAGTTGGTGTCTTTTTTGGAGTTGGTGATGCTTCCTTTTTTGGTGATAGTGATGTTGTTGGAGTTGGTGTCGTTGTTGGTGTTGGAGTCGTTGGTGTTGGTGTCGCTGTTGGAGCTGGTCTCGATGTTTGAGCTGGTGTCGTTATTGGATTGGTGTCGTTGTTTGTTGTTGGTGTCATTGGTGCTGGTGTCGTTGTTGGTGTTGTTGGTGTTGGTGTCGTTGTTGGAGTTGGTGTCGTTGTTGGTGTTGGTGTCGTTGTTGGTGTTGGAGTCGTTTTTTTTTGTGTCGTTGTTGGAGTTGGTGTCGTTGTTGGTGTTGGTGTCGTTTTTGTTGATGACGTTGTTGGAGTATGTGTCGTTTTTGGAGTTGTCGTTGTTGGTGGTGCTTCCTTTTTTGGTGATGGCGTCGTTGCTGCAGTTTGTGTCGTTGTTGGAGTTGGTGTCGTTGTTTGAGTTGCTATCGTTGTTGGTTTTGGTGTCCTTCTTGGAGTTGGTATCGTTGTTGGTGATGCTTCTTTTTTGGTGATGGTATCGTTGTTGCAGTTGGTTTCGTTGTTGGAGTTGGTATCCTTTTTTGTGTTAATGTTGTTGTTGGAGTTGGTGTCGTTTTTGGAGGTGGTGTCGTTGCTGCAGTTTGTGTCGTTGTTGGAGTTTTTGTCGTTGTTGAAGTTTGTGTTGTTGTTGGAGTTGGTGTTGTTGTTGGTGATGCTTCTATTTTTCGTGATTGTGTCGTTGGTGGAGTTGTTGTCGCTGTTTGAGTTGGTGTTGTTGTTGGAGTTGGTGTCGTTGTTGGAGTTGGTTCCGTTGTTGGTGTTTGTGTCGTTGTTAGAGTTGGTCTCGTTATTTGAGTTGGTATCGTTTTTGGTGTTGGTGTCATTGTTGGTGCTGATGCTTCATTTTTTGGTGATGGTGACGTTGTTGCAGTTTGTGTCGTTGTTTGAGTTGGTATCGTTGTTGATGTTGGTGTCATTGTTGGTGCTGTTGTCGTTCTTGGAGTTTTCTTGTTGTTGGAGTTTGTCTCGTTGTTGAAGTTTGTGTCGTTGTTGAAGTTTGTGTCGTTGTTGAAGTTGCTGTCGTTTTTTGTTGATGCTTCTTTTTTTTCGTGTTTGTGTCGTTGTTGGTGTAGTTGTTGGAATTGGTGTCGTTGTTTTAGTTCGTGTCGTTGTTGTAGTTTGTGTCCTGGTTTGAGTTGGTGTCGTTGGTTGAGTTGGTGTCGTTGTTGCACTTGGTGGCGTTGCTTGAGTTGATATCGGTATTGGTATTGGTGTCGTTCTTGGACTCGATTTTGTTGTTGCAGTTGGTGTCGTTGTTGGACTTGGTGTCGCTGTTTGAGTTGGTATCGCTGTTTGTGTTGGTGTTGTTGTTGGAGTTGGTTCCCTTGTTGGGCTTGGTGGCAATCTTGGAGTTGGTGTCGTTGTTGCAGTTGGTGTCTTTGTTGCAGTTGGTGTCTTTTTTGGAGTTGGTGATGCTTCCTTTTTTGGTGATAGTGATGTTGTTGGAGTTGGTGTCGTTGTTGGATTTGGTGTCGTTGTTGGTTATGCTTCCTTTTTTGGTGATTGTGTCTTTGTTTCTGTTGATGTCGTTGTTGGAGTTGGTGTCGTGGTCTGAGTTGGTATTGTTGTTGGTGTTGCTGTTCTTGTTGGAGTTGATGTCGTTGTTAGAGTTGGTTTCGTTGTTGTAAATGCTATCGTTGTTGGTGTTGGTGTCGTTGTTAGAGTTGGTGTCATTGCTTGTTTCTATCGATGTCGTTGTGGAGTTTGTGTTGTTTTTGGTGTTGGTGTCGTTGGTGGAGTTGATGTCGTTGTTGGAGTTGGTGTCGTTGTTGGAGTTGGTGCTGTTTTTTGTGTTGGTGTCGTTCTTTGCGTCGGTTTCGTTGTTTGTGCCGTTGTTTGAGTTAGTGTCGTTTTTTGAGTTGGTGTTGTTGTTTGAATTGGTATCGCTGTTGGTATAGGTGTTGTTTTTTTAAGGTCGTGTCGTTGTTGGAGTTGCTGTCGTTCTTGGTGATGCTTCCTTTTTGGTGATGGTGTTGCCGTTAGTGTCGTTGTTTGAGTTGTGTCGTTGTTTGATTTGGTGTCGTTGTTGGTGATCCTTCCTTTTTTGGTGATGGAGTCGTTGTTTGAGTTGGTTTTGTTGTTGGTGTTGGTGTCGTTCTTGGAGTTGGTGTCGTTGTTAGAGTTGGTGTTGTTGTTGGAGCTGGTTTCGTTGTTGGTATTGGGTGTTGTTGTTGTTGTTGGAGTTGTCATCGTTGTTGGAGTTGGTCTCGTTGTTTGAGTTGGTATTGTTGTTGGTAATGGTGTTGTTGTTGGAGTTGGTGCCGTTGTTGGTGTCGTTGTTTGAGTTGATGTCTTTGTTGGAGTTTGTGTCGTTCGTTGGAGTTGGTATCGCTGTTGGTATTGGTGTTGTTTTTGGTGGTTGTGTCGTTGTTGGAGTTGGTGTCGTTCTTGGTGAAGCCTCCATTTGGTGATGGTGTTGTTGTTGCAGTTGGTGTTGTTGTTGCCGTTAGTGTCGTAATTGGATTTGGTGTCATTGTTGGTGTTGGTGTCTTTGTTGGAGTTGGTGTTGTTGTTGGTGATCCAGCCTTTTTGGTGATGGTGTCCTTGTTTGTGTTGGTGTTGTTGTTGCAATTGGTGTCGCTGTTGCAGTTGGTGTCGTTGTTGGTGTTGGTGTTGTTGTTGGACTTGGTGTCGTTCCTTGAGTTTGTGTTGTTGGTGTTGGTGTCGTTGTAAGAGTTGGTGTCGTTTTTGGTGATGCTTCCGTTTTGGTGATGGTGTTCGCTGTTGCAGTTGGTGTTGTTGTTGCTATTGGTCTCGTTGTTGGAGTCGGTGTCGCTGTTGGTGTTGGTGTCATTCTTGGAGTTAGTGTCCTTCTTGGAGTTGGTGTTGTTGTTGGAGTTTGTGTTGTTGGTGTTAGTGTCGTTGTTAGAGTTGCTGTCGCTGTTGGTGATGCTTCCATTTTTCGGGATTGTGTCGTTCTTGGAGTTGGAGGCGTTGTTGCAGTTGGTGTCGTTGTTTGACTTGGTATCGTTGTTGGTGTTGGTGTCGTTCTTGGAGTTGGTGTCTTTGTTGAAGTTGGTGTCTTTGTTGGAGTTGGTGTGGTTGTTGAAGTTGGTATCGTTGTTTGTGCCGGTGTCATTGTTGGAGTTTGCGTTGTTGTTAGTGTTGGCGTCGTTGTTAATGTTGGTGTCGTTTGTGTTTGTGTCGTTATTGGAGTAGGTGTCGTTGTTGGCGTTGGTGTCGTTATTGGAGTTGGTGTCATTGTTGGTGTTGGTGTCGTTCTTGGAGTTGGTGTCGTTGTTGCAGTTGGTGTCGTTGTTGGAGTTACTTTCGTTGTTGGTGATACTTCCTTTTTTGGTGATGGTGTCGTTTTTTCAGTTGGTGTCGTTGTTGGAGTTGGTGTCATGGTTTGAGTTGGTATCGTTGTTGGTGTTGTTGTTGCAGTTGGTGTCGTTGTATGAGTTGATGTCTTTTTTATGATGGTGTCGTCGTTTGAGTTGGTGTTGTTGCTTGAGTTGTTGTCGTTGTTGGAGTTGGTTTCGTTATTGGAGTTGTTGGCGTTGTTGGTGATGCTTCCTTTTTTGTGAGATGGTGTCGTTGTCAGAGTTGGTTTTTGTTGTTTGAGTGTCGTTGTTGCAATTGGTGTTGTTGTTTGAGTTGATGGTGTTGTTGGAGTTGGCCTCGTTGTTGTAGTTGGTGTCTTTGTTGGAGTTGGGGTCGTTGTTGGTGTTGGTGTCGTTGTTAGAGTAGGTGTCGTTGGGGGGGGGGGGGGGTGTCGTTGTTGGAGTAGTGTCGCTGTTGGATTTGGTGTCGTTGTTGGAGTTGATGTCGGTGTTGGAGTGTGTATCGTTGTTTTTGTCGGTGTCGCTGTTGGAGTTTGTGTTGTTGTTGGTGTTGGTTTCGTTGTTAGAGTAGGTGTCGTTGGTGTTGGTGTCGTTGTTGTTGTTGTTGTCGATGTTTGTAATGGTGTCGTTGTTGGTGTTGGTGTCGTTGTTGGAGTTGCTGTCGTTTGAGTTGATGTCGTTGCTGGAGTTGGTGCTGTTTTTTTGTGCTGGTGTCGTTGTTTGAGTTGGTGTTGTTGTTGGAGTTGGTATCGTTGTTTGTATCGGTGTCGTTGTTTGTGTTTGTGTTGTTGTTGGTGTTGTGTCGTTGTTGGAGTTGGTGTCTTTGTTGGTGTCGTTGTTTGAGTTGGTATCGCTGATGGTTTTGGTGTTGTTGTTGGAGGTTGTGGGTTTTTTGTTGTTGTTTTTTTTTTTTGGAGTTGGTGTCGTTCTTGGTGATGCGTCCTTTTAAGTGAAGTTGTTTTGTTGCAGTTGGTGATGTTATTGCAGTTAGTGTCGTTGTTGGAGTTGGTGTCGTTGTTGGTGTTGGTGTCGTTGTTGGTGATCCGTCCTTTTTTGGTGATGGTATCGTTGTTTGAGTTGGTGTCGTTGTTGGAGTTTTTGTCGTTGTTTGTGTTGGTGTCGCTGTTGGAGTTGGTATCGTCGTTGGTGTTGGTGTAGTTTTTGGTGTTGGTGTTGTTCTTGGAGTTTGTATTGTTGTTGGAGTGTGTGTTTGTGTTGGTGTCGTTGTTGTTGATGTTTCCCTTTTTTCGTGATTGTGTCGTTGCTGGAGTTCGTGTCGTTGTTGGAGTTGGTGTCGTTGTTGGAGTTGGTGTTGTTGTTGGTGATGCTACCTTTTTGGTGATGGTGTCGTTGTTGCAGTTTATGTCGCTTTTGATGTTGGTGTCGTTGTTGGTATTGGTGTCGTTGTTGGAGTTTGTGTCTTTGTTGGAGATGGTATCGTTGTTAGTGATGCTTCCTCTTTTTTGTGATGGTGTCGTTGTTGCTGTTGATTTCGTTGTTGGAGTTGGTGTCGTTGTTTGAGTTGGTATCGTTGTTGGTGTTGGTGTTGTTGTTGGAGTTGGTGTCGTTGTTAGAGTTGGTGTCGTTGTTGCTGTTGGTATCGTTGTTGATGTTGGTGTCGTTGTTGGAGTTGGTGTTGTTGTTGGAGTTGGTATCGTTGTTGGAGTGTGAATAGTTGTTTGTTTCGGAGTCGTTGTTGAAGTTTGTTTTGTTGTTGGTGTTTGTGTCGTTGTTAGAGTAGGTGTCGTTGAAGTTGGTGTCGTTGTTGGAGTTGGTGTCGATGTTTGTGATGGTGTCGTTGTTGGAGTTGGTGTCGTTGTTGGAGTTGGTGGAGTTGGTTGTGTTGTTTATGTTGGTAGTGTTTTTTGAGTTGGTGTCGTTGTTGGAGTTGGCGTCGTTGTTGGTGATGCTCCCCTTTTTCGTGATTGTGTCGTTAATGCAATTGGTGTTGTTGTTGGAGTTGGTGTCGTTGTTGGAGTTGGTGTCGTTGTTGGAGTTGGTTGCGTTGTTGGTGTTAGTGGTGTTTTTTGAGTTGGTGTCGATCTTGCAGTACGTGTCGTTTGGAGTTGGTGTCGTTGTTGGTGATGCTTCTTTTTTTGGTGATAGTGTCGTTGCTGCAGTTTGTGTCGTTGGAGTTGGTCTCGTTGTTTGAGTTGGTATTGTTTTTAGTACTGGTGTTGTTGTTGGAGTTGTATTCGTTGTTGGAGTTGGTCTCGTTGTTTGAGTTGATATTGTTTTTGGTATTGGCGTTGTTGTTGGAGTTGTCATGGTTGTTGGAGTTGGTCTCGTTGTTTGAGTTGGTATCGTTTTTGGTATTGGTGGTGTTGTTGGAGTTGTCATCGTTGTTGGAGTTGGTGTCGTTGTTTGAGTTGGTATTGTTTTTGGTATTGGTGTTGTTGTTGGAGTTGTCATGGTTGTTGGAGTTGGTGTCGCTTTTGGTGTTGGTGCCGTTGTTAGAGCTGGTGTCGTTGTTGGTATTGGTGTTGTTGTTGGAGTTTGTATCCTTGTTGGAGATGGTATCGTTGTTGGTGATGATTCCTTTTTGGTGATGGTGACGTTGTTGGAGTTGGTGTCGTTGTCGGTGATGTTTCATCTTATTTTTGTGATGGTGTCGTTGTTGCTGTTGATATCGTTGTTGGAGTTGATGTCGTTGTTTGAGTTGGTATCGTTGTTGGGGTAAGTGCTGTTGTTGGAGTTGGTGTCGTTGTTGGAGTTGGTGTCGTTGTTGTTGTTGGTATCGTTATTGATGTTCTTGTCGTTGTTGGAGTTGTTGTTGTTGTTGTTGTTGTTGCAGTTGGTATCGTTGTTGGAGTTTGCATCGTTGTTTGTGTCAGAGTCGTTGTTGGAGTTTGTTTTGTTGTTGGTGTCTGTCTCGTTGTTAGAGTAGGTGTCGTTGGAGTTGGTCTCGTTGTTGAAGTTGGTGTAGATGTTTGTGATGGTGTCGTTGTTGCAGTTGGTGTCGTTGATGATGTTGGTGTCGTTGTTGGAGTTGGTGTAGTTGGTGGAATTGATGTCGTTGTTGGAGTTGGCATCGTTGTTGGAGTTGGTGCTGTTTTTTTGTGTTGCTGTCGTTGTTGGTGTTGGTGTTGGGTTTGGAGTTGGTATTGTTGTTTGTGTCGGTGTCGTTGTTTGTGTCGTTGTTCGAGTTGGTGTCTTTGTTGGAGTTGGTGTCGTTGTTGGAGTTGGTGTCGCTGTTGGTATTGGTGTTGTTTTTGGTGGTTGTGTTGGGTTTGGAGTTGGTATTGTTGTTTGTGTTGGTGTCGTTGTTGGTGTTGGTGTTGGGTTTGGAGTTGGTATTGTTGTTTGTGTCGGTGTCGTTGTTTGTGTCGTTGTTCGAGTTGGTGTCTTTGTTGGAGTTGGTGTCGTTGTTGGAGTTGGTGTCGCTGTTGGTATTGGTGTTGTTTTTGGTGGTTGTGTCGTTGTTGGAGTTGGTGTTGTTCTTGGTGAAGCTTCCCATTTGGTGATGGTGTTGTTTTTGCAGTTGGTGTTGTTGTTGTTGTTGCCGTTAGTGTCGTTGTTGGAGTTGGTGTCGCTGTTGGAGTTGTTGGTGATCCTTCCTTTTTGGTGATGGTGTCGTTGTTTGAGTTTATTTTGTTGTTGGAGTTGGTGTCGTTCCTGGAGTTTGTGTTGTTGGTGTTGGTGTCGTTGTTACAGTTCGTGTCGTTTTTGGTGATACTTCCGTTTTGGTGATGGTGTCGCTGTTGCAGTTGGTGTTGTTGTTGCAGTTGGTGTCGTTGTTGGAGTTGGTGTCCTTCATGGAGTTGGTGTTGGTGTTGGAGTTTGTGTTAGTGTCGTTGCTAGAGTTGCTGTCGCTGTTGGTGATGCTTCCATTTTTCGGGATTGTGTCGTTCTTGGAGTTGGTGGCGTTGTTGCATTTAGTGTCGTTGTTGGAGTTGGTTTTGTTGTTTGAGTCGGTGTCGTTGTTGGTGTTGGTGTCGTTCTTGGAGTTGATGTCGTTCTTGGTGTTAGTGTTGTCGGTGATGCTTCCTTTTTGGTGATGGTGTTGTTGTTGCAGTTGGTGTCGTTGTTAGAGTTGATGTCGGTGTTGGTGTCGTCGTTCCAGTTGGTGTAGTTGTTGCAGTTAGTGTCGTTGGAGTTTGTGTCGTTGTTGATGCTTGTGTCGTTGGAGTTTGTGTCGTTGTTGGAGTTGCTATCGTTGTTGGTGATCCTTCCTTTTTTGTTGATGGTGTCCTTGTTTGAGTTGGTGTAGTTGTTAGAGTTGGTGTCGTTGTTGGTGTTGGTGTCTGTCTTGGAGTTTCTGTCGTTGTTGGAGTTGGTGTCGTTGTTAAAGTTCGTATCGTTGTTTGTGTCGGTGTCGTTGTTCGAGTTTGTGTTGTTGTTAGTGTTGGCGTCGTTGTTAAAGTTGATGTCGTTTGTGTTTGTGTCGTTGTTGGCGTTGGTGTCGTTGTTGGAGTTGGTGTCGTTCTTGCAGTTGGTGTCGTTGTTGGAGTTCATGTCGTTGTTGGAGTTGGCGTCGTTGTTGGAGTTGGTGCTGTTTTTGTGCTGGTGTCGTTGTTTGAGTTGGTGTTGTTGTTGGAGTTGGTATCGTTGTTTGTATCGGTGTCGTTGTTTGTGTTTGTGTTGTGTCGTTGTTGGAGTTGTGGTCGTTGTTGGTGTCGTTGTTTGAGTTGGTGTCGTCGTTGGAGTTGGTGTCGTTGTTTGAGTTGGTATCGCTGTTGGTTTTGGTGTTGTTGTTGGAGGTTGTGTTGTTTTTGGAGTTGGTGTCGTTGTTGGTGATGCTTCCTTGTTGGTGAAGGTGTTGTAGTTGCAGTTGGTGATGTTGTTGCAGTTAGTGTCGTTGTTGGAGTTGGTGTCGTTGTTATTGTTCGTGTCGTTGTTGCTGATCCTTCCATTTTTGATGATGGTGTCGTTGTTGTAGTTTGTGTCGCTCTTTGTGTTGGTGTCGTTCTTGGAGTTGGTGTCTTTGTTGGAGTTGGTATCGTTGTTGGTGGTGGTGTAGTTTTTGGTGTTGGTGTTGTTCTTGGAGTTTGTGTTGTTGTTGGAGTTAACGTTTGTTGTTGGAGTTGGTGTCGTTGTTGTTGATGTCGTTGTTGGAGTTTCTGTCGTTGTTGATGTTGGTATCGTTGTTACTGTTGGTGTTTCTGTTGGAGTTGGTGTCGTTGTTGGTGTTTGTGTTGTTGTTGGTGTTGGTATCGTTGTTGGTGTTTGTGTTGTTGGAGTTTGTGTCGTTTTTTCAGTTGGTCTTGTTGTTGGAGTTTTTGTCGTTGTTGGTGTTGGTGTCGTTGTTCGAGCTGGTGTCGTCGTTGGAGTTGGTGTCGTTGTTTGTGATGCTTCCTTTTTTGGTGATGGTGTCGTTGTTGGGGTTGGTGTCGTTGTTGGTGGTTGGTGTCGTTGTTGGTGATGCTTCCTTTTTTGGTGATGGTGTCGTTGTTGGTGTTGGTGTCGTTGTTGGATTTTGTGTCGTTGTTGGAGTTGGTGTCGTTGTTGTTGCTGGCATCGTTGTTGGTGTTGGTGTTGGTGTTGGTGTTGGCGTCGTTGTTAAAGTTGGTGTTGTTGGAGTTGGTGTCGTTGTTGGCGTTGGTGTCGTTCTTTGAGTTGGTATCGTTGTTGGTAGTGGTGTTGTTGTTGGAGTTGGTGTCGTTATTGGAGTTGGTGTCGTTGTTGCAGTTGGTGTCGTCGTTGAAGTTGCTGTCGTTGTTGGTGATGCTTCCTTTTTTGGTTATGGTGTCGTTGTTGCAGTTGGTGTCGTTGTTAGAGTTGGTGTTGATGTTGGTGTTGGTGTTGTTGTTGGAGTTGGTGTTGTTCTTGGGTTGTTGTTTTTTTTGTAGGTGTTGGTTTTGTTTTTGGAGTTGCTGTCGTTGTTGGAGTTGATATCGTTATTTGTGTCGGTGTCGTTGTTTGAGTTTGTGTTGTTGTTGGTGTTGGTGTTAGAGCTGGTGTCGTTGGTGTTGGTGTCGTTTTTGAAATTGGTGTCGATGTTTGTGATTGTTGGTGTCATTGTAAGTGTTGATCTTGTTGTTGGAGTTGGTGTCGATGTTGGAGTTGGTGTTGTTGTTGGAGTTGGTGTCGTTATTGGAGTTGGTGCTGTTTTTTGTGTTGGCATCGTTGTTGGAGTCAGTGTCGTTGTTGGTGTTGGTGTCGTTGTTGGAGTTGTTGTCGTTGTTGGAGTTGGTATCGTTGTTGGCGTTGGTGTCGTTGTTTGAGTTGACGTCTTTGTTGGAGTTGGTGTCGTTCTTGGTGTAGGTGTCGCTTTTGAAGTCTGTGTTGTTGCGGGTGTTGGGTCGTTGTTAGAGTTGGTGTCGTTGATGATGCATCCTTTTTGTGGTGATGATGTCGTTGTTGCATTTGGTACGTTATTGGAATTGGTGTCGTTGTTTTTTTTGTTGGTATCGTTGTTGGAGTTGGTGTCGTTGTTGGAGTTGGTATCGTTGTTTGAGTCGGTGTCGTTGTTGGAGTTGGTATCGTTGTTGGAGTTGGTGTCGTTGTTTGAGTTGGTATCGCTTTTAGTATTGGTGTTGTTGTTTTCGTGATTCTGTCGTCTTTGGAGTTGGTGTCGTTGTTGGAGTTGGTGTCTTTTTTTTGTTGTATTGCTGTTGGCGTTAGTGTTGTTGTTGGAGTTGGTGTCGTTGTTGGAGTTGGTGTCATTGTTGGAGTTAGTGTCATTGTTGATGTTGGTATCGTTTTTGGTGTTGGTGTTGGTGTTGCAGTTGGTGT
>JBCJKF010210938.1:0-10683 GCA_039654545.1 Plocamopherus ceylonicus | reverse complement strand
TTAATTCGTGCTTACGGGATGGTTGGACTCATGGCACACAGAGTGTTTTACCAAAACCGAGACGGGGGGGGGGGGGGGTTGATGGAGGGATATAATTTTCTGTTGGTAGTTTTTCACTCTGTCTTTCTGTAATTCTTTTAGATTTTACTAAATGAACATGTAAAAAAATTATATTTACTTCATTGTCTTTCAGGTGATGCCCATCCAGAGCAGTCTCAACTTGCGTAACATTGTGCTAAGTGCCATAGAGCACACTGTTCAGGAGTGCCTCGTGCTCATCACAGAGAGGTCTATTAAAGTGGCCATCACCACCACCGAGCAGATCATCAAGAAGGTCAGGACAGAGGCAGAATTTTTGTTCGAATTTGTTGGCTTTTCTTTTCCTTTCCCTCCTCCTCCTTTTTTTTTTTTTTTAAATAAACATACTCATACCTAGAACAGAAAACGTTTCCATGTCTTTATTGTGAATGTGTAAAGTTTATGCCTATTCCAAGTAGTCATTCATAAACCTCTGGCTGGATTTGAAAGATGTCAATTGTTCCTCTCACCAAGAACTCTCTTTCAATTCCTCAGGACTTTGCCCTCGATTCGGATGAGATTCGTATGCGCAACGCTTCCCAGGCTATGGCTGGCAATGTGTGTACAGGTCTGGCCCTGATTTCATGCAGGGAACCTCTCCTGCAGAATCTGAAACAAAACATCCAGAATAGCCTTGTCAATCATGTCCGTCCGGTCAGTCATAAACATTATTCTATTAGACTTATTAATGTGAATTTCAAATTTTCTTTTGATATTCATGTGTCAAATAGTTTTGCAGTTTATGTGTCATATATGATATATTGATTTACCACAGAGGGGCATTTGTATTGTCACAACTTACATGCATCAGATGCACAGGACAACGCTATATTATTCTCTGGATATCATCAATGAAAAAGACTGCGAAATGAAATATATCACCGCCATCATCACCATCATCATCATCATTAACTTTTTTGTTTTGTTATATTTTCTCTAAATTTGTCGTTTGTTTTGTGGCTTGTTTTTTTTTTTTTTTTGTTTAGCATAGTGTGTGTAATTATAGTTTGATGTAACTTTGTCTTGTTAAATGTCTGCATTGTTATTTGTTAATCATATTCTTGTAAAATGAGAAAATAAAATAAAAGGTTAATACTTTTTTATGAGAAAGAAAAAAAGTGCTCCAAACCATTGTGATTATGCCCCTTTGAAAATTACATTTCATTTTTAGGCATATTTGGACAATTATTATCAAGCTGCAAAATCCTGTTATACTCTATTCTTCTCTTGCCAGGCAAAGGATGTAATTTTTCATCGTTTTTGGTTGTTTTTTTGTATGACAGGCCCCTACCTCTTTGAAGAACCTTGAAGACACTGCTGTCATTATTGCCAATGACAATGTGGAAATTTGTGCAAATTACATCCAGAAAGTGGTGCTAGAGAGAATTGGGCCCGAGATGGATAAAAAGTTGTCACCTGTAAGTTTTGGAACTCCCTTTCCACCCAGCTGCAGTCCTATTTCACTTTGATGCACATTGATGAATAGACTCTTAATTCAGTCAGCCGTCCATTTCCTACAAATCATAGCATTCTCTGTGATATGTTTAATAGAGTTTGTAAGATGGCACAGTTTTTTAAAGTCCCCCCTTAACCTTCTTTCATTTTCTTTATTCTTTATGTCTCTTTCAAAATAACTTCAGGTGATACTGTTGATAAATATGTTGAATGACGCAAATATTCCTGCTTAAGTAATATGTGTACCATTGTGAATTGAGTGGTCAAAAGAAAGGTGACAGCTAAGATTTCTCTTCATAGCTTTGATTTTCTTCTTTTTTCTTTTTTTTCCAAAATCTAACTATTGATTCATTTTCGTCAATCAGGAATTTGATGCCAGAAAGCAGGCTCGCCAGGAAGGGCGTAGGTATTGTGATCCAGTAGTGTTGACTTATCAAGCTGAAATTGTCCCAGAGCAGATTCGCTTAAAGGTAAACTTAGTATCCGATTACAATTTGAAGTGAGATGAGATGAAATTTGTATAATTAACAAATATGTGAGGCATAATTCTTTGTGGTTAGTGGCGACTAGCAGAAGAATGTTTAGGCTGTGAAATCTCTATACGTTTAATTCACAGTTTGTGTATGATATATGTGGTTGATAGACCCACGGCCCTGTCATGGATAGGCAAAAGAAACAATGCACAATGAGATTCCTAATATTTAATGGTTCACAATATGTGGGTTTTTTATGGTCAAGCAACAGCTTGTGTGAGTTCCCTGGCTAGTGTTTACATTTTTCCCCCCTTCTATAAATTTCAGGTTGGGTCTGTCTCACCTCAGCAAATGGCCGTTTACGATGAATTTGCCCGCAATATCCCAGGATTCCAGACACTCACCGACATAGTCCTGCCGTCCGGATCACATGTACCAGGCACAGTCAACAAGGTGATTTGTTTGATTTGGATTGGATCATAGTTTGGGATTTATGTCAGATCGGTCACCTTATTCACTTATCACTTGCTTTTAACTATCTGTCATTTACTTTTTTAGAAATTTCATTTATACTTCAGCAAAAAATGGGATGGCAGTTTTTAAGAATGGCATTTGTTTTATTGCTTTTAACAGAATCAAATGTTAATTTAATATTTGTCAGTCTCTTGATATTTGATACTTCTGCATTCATGCTCTTTCTTTAAAAAAAAAAAAAGAGAGAGAAAAACTAGCTTTTCTCAGTCAAGCTGTTTTGGTGCTATTTGTTTAAGAATTATTGTTTGAATGGTTAAATACAATATTTTTCATTTTAATTTTGATTTTTATTCTTCTCATTGATAACCTGCATCCTTAGACTAGCGGCCAAGAAGATCTAGGGGTGTTGTACGAGAAAATGCAGCAAGAGATGGAGTCCCACATTCGTCAGATGTCCAACCCGAACATCTTCTTGCAGCAGCTACAACAACTCATGCAGGCCATCTCCAATGCCTGCAATGCTATGGATAAACTCTCTGCCATGCAGCTCTTCCAAAAGGTGAGGCTCTCATCAGTACCCTACCTTACGTCGTCCTACTTTTCCTACTGTCTGGACAAGGTGGTGTTGGTTAGCTCCATTTTCCTATCACTACCTAGGCCTTAACTGTTTAGTGGAACTAAACCAGCATCTGAAATACTACTTCGTTCAGGCTGCCCCGAAAGCATTAACCTTCTTTCCTTCTTTTTATTTTCATTTTGTTGATGCTAAGTGGTTCCTGTGTTTCCATGCCTTTTGTCTCAATCTCTTTGTCCTTCCTTCCTTCCTCCCTTACTCTCTTCTTTATGTGGTATCTTCCAGTGTCCAAGTCAAAAGTGATCATTCCATGAATGGGATAATTTGAATGATAAACTCATTTCATCTTTCCCACATATTCCTTCATTTTTCTTTCTCTCGATTCTTTTCTATTTTTTCCCCAATATTTTTTATCTTTCCAAGTGTTTTTGAAGTATTTATTTTCTCTCGTTTTATTGCCCTAGGCTGTAGAGGGACTATTTGAACAACATGCCATGACAGGAATCACCGACAGTGAATCTTTGCTGCGATTCCGAGAATGCCACATGCTAGTCTTGAAAGGTTTTGCCAATCACCAGGCTTTCGGCATGTCTTGGGTGTGCAAGGAGGTAACAAGGTGAGGGTCTTTCATTTTTGACAGAAAAGTTGTTTTAGTAAAGGAAATTTCGTCTGTAATTATGTCTGTAACTTTAATGTTTCCTCTGTAAATGAGTAACTTTTTTTTTTCTGTCTTCCTGTCCTCTCAATTTTAAGCTTCTTGTCATTAATTGAGTTATCGATTAGTCCTGAAATCCCCATTCTCTACATTTTTTCCATTTTATTTCTGTATCTGGAAATATTCATCCAGAATTGATTGTCATGACCCTTCTCTGTATATCGGGTGGCCCCCTAAATACGTCTCCAATTTTGAAAGCTCACTATATTGTTGTCAGTACGTAATTTGTATAATACTTTGGGATTCTATGAAATAAATCAATTTCCTACAATGTGGGAAAATTCGAACCTGATCGCTTCGTTTCTTGAAAAGTTATGAGATGTACATTAGATGGATGTCGCTGGGTACGATATCACGGAAATATTGGGCAGCCTTAATGAAAAAGGCAAAGCTTCTTCAATCAAAAGCTCACCTTACCATTGTCTCCGCTCATAATTTTTTTTTTTTATTTTGTTTTTTTTTTTTAGCTTTCAATCATTACGAAATCAGGCGATTTCCTACAATGAAAATTTTTAGCATGATTAATTCAAGGGTTTTAAAGTTATAAGATATACAGTAGAGGGGGGTCGCATTGCACCATATGGAAATTGGATGTCGGAAGCCTCAGTGAAAAAGTCTAACGTCGTAAGAAAAGGAGAGAAGGTTGTGATCATGCTCTGCCACTGATATTCCTCTGAAATTAAGTGAAAATGATATACTAGACAAAAGTGTACTGAACATTCTCCCTCAAATGAATCCTCTCTGCTAGATTTATCCAGCCAAACTTTGTCAATCTTGACTTCACATCTAGGTCTAGTTTTATATTGTCTTTTTTTTTTTAGTCTTGATATATCTAGATCAAGGTCTGCAAACAACAGTATCTGTAGGTCTAAATGTAGATCTAGATCTAGGACACTCAGAGGGCTTAGAAATTTTTAAAGTTCGAGACGTTTTTTCTGGGCCACCCTATATATTGGAAGTTTACTTGCAATTTCTTAAAGCGTCTTTCTTTCTGTCATCAAGGTGGCTAATGCAAAGCAGGGAAGAGAACCGCTACAATCTGGATGTTGTGGAGCTCTTCATCCGAAGCGGTTTCGTCATTATGCCACAGTATGATATGTATTTGGCCAATCTGATGGAGAATGGTCTTAACCAGACTGGTATCAACTTTGTCTCTCAGTTGATGCAAAGGCTGTGTTTGGATGACAAAAGCCAAGCACAGGGCTCTCAGCAGATAACCTCAGAGGTGCAACTTTTTTTTTTTTTTTTTTTTTTGTCAGATAGGACTGCAAGCGTAGCGTTGCAGGAGAAATATTAGGAAGTTAAATATTATATCCATTCTCATTTGGAGGAGGGGTGGGGGGTATTGTACTTACTTTGTATAAATGTTTATTAATAATGTTTGATAGTCCTTGTCAATTGTTAGCCACCTCTCTCTCTCTCTTTTTTTTTCTTTTTTTTTTCTTTACTTTTATGCTGTTATCCATTTTTTTTAATTTTATAAGGGATAGTGTATACTTTTACATTTTACACTTAAGCAGCGTGATTGAATGTTTTTGTTTTAAAAACCACAGACTGATTTCTCCAATTGCATCGAGTTGCTGAACATGATCGGGTCCCGATCCCGCCACTCCCAGCCAGACAATCTTCCTTCTCTCATTGAGTCACTAAGGACTTCAACCGACTCCACCAACTTGATGGACCGGCCTGGTAATGTGACCTCCATGATGCAGACAGGCATCACTCAGGCGCGGGAGTTCGATGACCCAGCAGGACTGCATGAGAAGACCGAGTTCTTGTTGAGGGAGTGGGTCACAATGTACCATTCCCCACAGGCAGGCAGGGACAGCTTCAAAGCCTTCAACGCTTTCGTCCAACAGGTAGGTGTATGTGTAGTTGACAGTCCACATGGTAGTCTTAAAAGAGAAATCAGTCTTATTGTCACTGGTGCCAATTTTCACTTTCACCTAGGTAGATTTTTATTAGCGTTTCATGATGTAAATCTAAAGGCTTGTTAAACAATGGACGATTCAAAGTGTAAGTTACTTAATTTTTCTTCAGCTTTTTTAACGATTTTTTTTTTCTGCTCTGTTCTTCCTACTAGATGCACACTCAGGGAATCCTCAAGACTGATGACCTCATCGCAAGGTTTTTTCGATTGTGTACTGAGATGTGTGTGGATCTGTGCTACCGTGTCTTGGGAGAGACTGGTCAGTCGACTACGATGATTCGGGCAAAGTGTTTCCACACACTGGACGCCTTTGTGCGGCTTATTGCTCTGTTGGTGAAGCATTCAGGAGATACCACTCACACCATCACCAAGATCAATCTTTTGAACAAGGTAACTTGGCTTTGTTTAAGCTAGCTGTTTAGCTAGGATCGCTTTGGTTTTGGGTTTGTTTTGTTTTTTTGGCCTCTGAACTCTGGCTTAAAAATGTATTAGATGATGATTGGTTAACATTTTTACAGGGTAAAAAGATAAGCAAAGCAATGGTAAAGAAAATAAACACAACCCATCTGGCTTCATTTTATATTTACATGTTTACCATAAGAATTTTCACTGATCAGTTATCAACACTTCATTTTCTCAACATTTTCAGCACAATACATTATGTGCTAGGAATTTTTTCATTTTCAATGTCTCCTCACAGCCATCATATTAAGTCGATTTATTCCATTCATTATTTATTATAATCCGTTTTCATTCTGTTTTGAAATTATTTTTTACCACAGGTGTTGGGCATCATGGCTGGAGTGCTTCTACAGGACCATGAGGTTCGCTACTCTGAGTTCCAGCAGCTGCCTTACCATCGCATTTTCATCATGCTGTTCATTGAGCTCAACGCACCAGAGCCGATCCTGGAAGCCATCAACTTTCAAGTCCTCACTGCATTTTGGTAAAGGCTCATTGTGGTTGATGTCCTGATAAGTTTTTTTGTTTTGTTTTGGGCTTTGTTATTTATTTAATCATCCTGTGTCGTTTGAAATTGATGAGTCATAATATCACCATCACACGACCTGCCTCTGATTTAATATGCAGCTCATTTCCCTTAAATATCTTATTTTTTTTATTTAATAGGGTTCAGATACTACAGGACTTTTTCTCTGTTCCCATCACTCCTGTTACATCAGGTTTCCTTTGTAATGACTCTTTCATCATGGCATTGCACAATAGGGGACAGCATTTTTAGATGTGTGTAAAGTGATTTTGTCTTCTTGTCAGATGCGAATGCAGCATGCCTCTCTTTGCCCCCTTCCTATCTCACACTTGAATATTTTAATGTAATGATCTTTTTCTTCTTTTTACAGCCATGTATTTCATATCTTACGGCCATCAAAAGCCCCAGGATTCGCCTACGCCTGGCTGGAGTTAATTTCACACCGTGTGTTCATGGGAAGGCTGTTGGTAATCACCCCACAGCAAAAGGTAAAACAGAAATTTAGTCCTGGTTTTATTGTTGGTATTATATATAATAAGACAAAGAATTCTAAGGAGGGGCGGGGTAGGTTATATAAGATAGGGTTAGGTGAGCGGAGAAGGACAGGAATGTATAGGTTTTTTACTTGTCACGGTTAAGCATGAATTTGTATTCAAAATTGTTCATATATGTTATATTGAATTATACTTTATATCTTTGACCCCATGGCAAGATTTTCTGTCAGTAATTTTTTGTTATTACCCTGTATGCTTGTGTATAATGCATATTTTCAAACCCCAAAATTTTCAAAAGTGCGTGGTTCATATTATCTGTGAGTTACAAAATGCAACTCGAGTGTTTGTTCAAGGCAAGACGTTAAACGAGTTGAGTTATAGTTTAACGCCTCGGTCCAAGGGTTGGTATTCTGTCAAAATTGTGTTCCCTCCCAGACAAGTTTAACCCTTAAGCATGGGAAAGCGGGGCAAAGGAGGCTGAGTGATACAGATAGCCAATAGGGAGAGTCGATCACATGCGCTGCGAAGTCGTGAAAGTGTGGAGCTGGCTGAATTGACCTTGAACTTGCTTAGAGCGAAAATGGGCTTTTTTTTTTTTAGTTTTTTTTTTGTTTTCCTTTCCTTCCTTCCTCTTTCTCCAAATCTTGCCCCAGCACTAATGTATTTTTCCTCTCAGCCAGTTCGAAGATTACTTAATTTCCCCTCTGTGATTTTTTTTCTTGGGTTGTAACCTATATTTCTACGAAAAAACGCCGCAAAGAAGTCATCTAAAAATCTCCAGTTTCAAAAAATCTCTTCAAAAACCTCAAATCTCCTGAAATTTGTTAAGCTCAGGGTGCTACTAACCCTGAATCAATAAAACTGTAACTCTGGAGATCAATTATCATAAGGTGAAGCAATATTATAAGGCAACTTATTATACAGCAAATTATATGTTAAAATGGAGAGGGCGAAAAAAACATTCTGGCTGGTTCTACCTCTATATACTCAAATAGGCAGATTATAACTGCATATGACAACGCTAAATGCAACAGGGCTCCAATGAAATGTCCTTTTAGAGTGGAGTCTGAGTTAAGACTTTTATTAACAGATCATCAAACATCTGTATCAATTTTATTTTATTTGGAAAAAGACTATTTTTTTCTTGAAAAGTTGGTGTGTATTATATTCGTGACATAGGCCTGAGATGAAAATCAAGTAATTCTATTAGGGCTATTATGCACGAGGACGCATTATCCAGTAGTATATATGGTAAGTGGTTTTTACTTAGTTACATATTGTATCTTAATCCCCGAAGAGAAAATTTGTCTTTATTTTTTTTTTACCAAAAACCGAGCGTCGGCCGCAGAGTAGTGAAGCACCGCAAACTGTTGAATTGTTATAGTTATTATTATGGTTGATTGGTTTTTATTACAACGTTGCTTACCATACAGCTTAACCAATGCTCTTTCTTTATTTATTTCCTAGGGCTGGGGTTTCTACGCACAGTTATTGGTTGATCTCTTCAGATTGCTAGCACCATTCTTGCGTAATGCTGATATGACCAAACCAATGCAACTGCTGTACAAAGTAAGTTTGCTGTTGCAGATGAGATAGCCATTCCTTTTGGTTTGGCCATGGATTCTTTTTTTCTCCTTTGCTCTTTTTTAATTCCTTTTCATGTATTTTTAAACATTAGAACTCGTAAAAATGATTTCTTAGGCATGGCTTTTGTTGTTATTATTCTTATTATTTTACTCCTTGTTTTGGTTGTTTTCTGTCATCTACAGGGAACTCTGAGGGTACTTCTAGTCTTGTTGCACGATTTCCCGGAATTCCTTTGTGACTACCATTACGCTTTCTGTGATGTCATTCCGCCAAATTGCATCCAGATGCGGAACTTGATTCTCAGTGCTTTCCCACGCACAATGCGTCTACCCGATCCTTTCACTCACAACCTGAAGGTTGAATCATTGCCAGATATCAACAAGCCACCCAGAATACTGACCAATGTCGTACAGTTGATTCAGTCTCCTTCCTTCAAGAGAGATTTGGACTCGTACTTGAAGACGCGCTCTCCCATCACTTTCCTGTCAGAGCTCCAGAACAATTTGCAGGTCGGTGCTATTTGAATCAAATTATATGGAGATGACAGACTGGCTTTGTACTACAAAATATGCTATGAATAAAAATAAAAAGCTTAAATGAAACTCTGGCTATGATACCATGCCTGATGGTAATGAATTGAATGAAAAAATAAATTGGCAGTCGACTGTACCAGAACAACTATTCTTGACATTCGTTTCAAAGAGAGGATAAAATTTAATGAATCAAGATTGTTCTCTTAGAAGAGCAAAAGGAAAACAACTGTATGATCACTTTTCAAAAGATTTCTCTGGTTGCTGAACCGGATTAGGATCAGTGTGTTTGCAGTGGTATAGATTTCCTATTGTTGATACTAGACCATGGGCCATATAAAACCTAATGAATTATTCCAACTATAATATTACAATTTTGGTGGACAGGGAGATGGGTATGTGGAGATTTGGACATTAGAATATTAGATACTGGCTGGGCTGAGCTGGTCAAGTCTCCCAGGTTTGTAAAAGCATGATAGTATAGAGGCTTCTTTTTAGTTGGATGGCTAGACCTAGGTCTAGAATGTAGATCTAGTTAGATTTGTTTATATATACTAGATTTAGTTCACAAATTATTCATGTCTAGACTCTAGATGCATGTTGAACAATAGAAATCTACTATTACCCCTCTAGATCTTGATTCTTTCTAGGGATCTAAATCTAAGTTAGGCCGAGATGAGTTTCAAAAAGCTGGCAAGTCTGCTTATATATGAACATTGAAATCCAAACAGGAATGAATGTATTGTACAATTGATACACAACAATTAAAAATTTGAGAGACTATGATTCATGATGGGACGATCTGGCCAGCATTATGTGAATTTTAGGACATGATATGTATGTTACTTCATAATACTTTCCCTTGTGTTTTATATGGAGAAAGGTTATAATGTATACCAATAATGATCGTTGAGATAGGTAAATAGGCATTTTTCAATGCAGTTTCCACTTGATCCATTTGTATGCAATGTTGGTGTGATTAATATTGCAAAATGTATTAATTATCCTAGCTCTTGATTATATCCTCTACTTCTATAAATTAAAAAAAATCCAACAATGTCAGTGTAATGGAATTTAATAACCTTGATGACATATTTTACATAATATTATCCCCCTTTAGGCTAGTCCCCAAGGAAGTCGCTATGACATTCCCTTGATAAATGCCCTGGTTCTGTACGTTGGTACACAAGCCATCCCAATACTCCAGAACAAGGGAGTCAGCATGAGCACCATTGCACCGTCACCGCACATGGACATTTTCCAAAATCTTGCTGTCAATCTGGATACTGAAGGTGGGCAGGACCACAGCTTTTCTGTCTGTCTGTCTGTCTGTCTGTCTCTCTCTCTCTCTCTCTCTCTCTCTCTCTCTCTCTCTCTCTCTCTCT
>JBCJKF010210937.1:3849-21699 GCA_039654545.1 Plocamopherus ceylonicus | reverse complement strand
CAACAACAACAACAACAACAACAACAACAACAACAACAACAACAACAACAACAACAACAGCAACAACAACAACAACACCATCACCAACAACGACCATATCAAAAAAAGATCAACACCGTCACCACCAACAACAACATCACCAATAATGACCCAACCACCAGCAATAACACCATCACCAAGAAGAACAGTATCACCAACAATGGCACTGAACGCAAAAAGGATACCAGCAAATACACTAACAACGTAACCGACAACGGCACAATCACCCAAACCCAACACCATGCCCAGCAACAACACGATCTCCAACACTGACACCATCACCACAATTGCACCATCACTAAACCAACACCATCACCGACAACAACACCCACACCAACAACCACAGTGTCACCAACAACAACACAATTACAAAGAGGACATCGTCACCAACAACAATATCACCACCAAAACCGACACCATAACAAACAACGAAAACATTACCAAAACAGACAGCATCACCAAAAGAGTCCATAACCAACAACGACACCATTACCAATACAGCACCATCACAAACAACAACACTGCTACCAACAACTACACCAACACCATTTCAGACACCATCACCAACAACGACATCATCACCAACATTGACACCCTCAGCAAAAGAGACACCACCAGCAACAACGACACAGTCAGCAAAACACACACCAATACCAAAACAGACAAAAAGACCAAATAACGACATCATCACCGACAACAACAATATCATCAACAACAACACCAACACCAACAACCACACCATCACCGACAACGACACCATTACAAAAAGACATCGTCACCAACATTAATACAATAGCCAAAACTGACATCATCACCAACAAGGACACCATCACGAAAACAGACACCATCACCAAAACCGACACCATCACCAACAACGACACAATCACCAACAACGACACCTTCACCAAAACCGACACCATCACAAACAACTAACCATCAATAACAACGACACCATTACAAAAAAAAGAATCACCAACAACAATACAATCTCTAAAAACGACATCTTATACAACAACACTATCACCAACATCGACACTAACCCCAACAGCAACATAATCACCAACAACAACACCTTAGCCAACAACAACACCATCTCCAAAAACGACACAATCACCAAGACTGGCACAACCAACACAAAGGCACCATAACTAAACCGACACCATCAGAGGCAACCAAACCTACGAAAACAACCAGACGATCACAAGAACAACACCAGCACCAATAAAAACAACATCACCAAAACAGACACCATAACGAACAAAGACACCCTGACCAGCAGCGTTACCATTACCGAAAACTACACCATCACCAACAACGGCACCATCTCAACACCGCCACCATCAGTGACAACAGTACCCACACCCAATCCCACACCATCACCAACAACGAAACCATTGCAAAGAAGAAATCGTCACCAAGACTGACACCATCACCAACAACGACAACATCACCAAAACTGCCACCATCGCCAACAACGACACCAGGACCAGCAACGAAACCTGACCAAAAGAGACACCATAACGAATAATGACACCATTACCAAAGCAGCACCATAACTAACAAAAACGACACCATCGACGACAACTACACCATAACTAGCAACGATACTATCACCAACAACTACACGATCAACAAAACAGACACCATCGCCAAAAACGACACTGTTACCAACAACGACAGCATCTCCAAAACAGACACAATCACCAATAACGACACAATCGGCCAAGAACGACATCGTCAACAACAACAACAACAACAACAACAACAGCAACAACAACAACAACAACGCCATCAACAACAACGCCATCAACAACAACGACACCATTGCCAACATCGATGCAATCACCAACAATGACGAATTCACCAAAATAGATACTATCACCAACAACCAAATGATTACCAACAACAAAACCATCACCAACAACGATTCCATCACCAACAACAGCACCATCACCAATAACAACACCATCAAAAACAACGACACCATCACCAACAACACCATCACCAACAGCGTCGCCATCACGAACAACGGCACAATAACCAAAAATTGACCCCATCAACAACAAAAGCACCATAACCAACAACGAAACCATCACCACCAACAACACCATCACCAAAAACGACACAATCACCAACAACGGCCCAAACACAAAGAACGTCACAATAACCAAAACACAAACAATATCACCAACACCGAAACCACCACCACGACACCATTACTAACCCGACACAAACATCGACAACAACACCCAGACTAACAACCACACCATCACCAAAAACAACACGCCAAGAACCACATCATCACCGACAAAGACACCATTATAAACAAAGACATCCCCAACAACAACAATACCATCACCAAGACTGACATCATCGCCAAAAAGGACACAATCTCAAAAACCATCAGCAACAACAGCACCCACACCAACAACCACACAATCACCAAAAATAACAGCATCAACAACTATGACCCCATCACCAACAACTACACCATCACAAAAAAACAAAAACAAAACAAAACAAACAGACGCCATCACCAACAAGAACCCCATAAAAAACAACGGCACAATAACCAAAAAACCGACACCATCACCAAACACTGACACCACAACAAGAGCATCACCAACAACGACAGCAATACCAACAACGACACCATCACGAACAACGACACCAACACCAATACCAACAACAACAACACCATGACCAACAACTACCTCATCACCAACAACGAAAAAAACGCCAAAACCAATACCAACACCAACACCATCACCAACATCGACACAATCCCCAACAGCAACACAATCACAAACAGCAACACCATTACCAACGACGACACCAGATCCAAAAACCACGCCAGCAAAAACACCATCATCACCGACAACAGTACCATTACCAAAACAGACACCATAACCAACAACGAAACCATTGCAAAACCGGCAACATAATTAACACCGACACCATCACCACAACGGCACCAAAACTGAACAGACACCATCAGCGACACCAACACCCGCAACAACAATCACACCGCCAAAACAAGGACAACATTACAAAAAATACATAGGCACCAAGAACAACACCATCAGCAAAACCGACACCAGCTCCAACAACGACACCATCTTCACAACCGACACCACAACCAACTTAGACACAATCACCAACAACAACATCCCCGACAACGTTACAATCACCAAAAGAGACAGCATCTTCAAAACCGACACAACCACCAACACCGACAATCAACAACAACAACAACAACACCGACATCGGTAACAAAACCCAAAGGAACAACAACACCATCAGAAACAACAACACCATTACAAAAAAGACATCACAAACACTAACACCATGCCTAAAACTGACACCTTCACCACCAACGACACCATGAGGAGAACAGACACCACCACCAAAATCGACACCAACCTTAACAACGACAGCGTTGCCAATAACGACACCATCACCAAAACAGACACCATCACCAACAACGACACCATGACCAGCAACAACACCATCAAAAACAACGATCACATCACCAACAACGGCACGATAACCAAAACCGAAACTTTCACAAACAACGACACCATCCCCAACAACGGCACCATCACCAAAAACAACACTCTCATGAACAACGACCCAATCACAAACAACGGTACAATAACCAAAGCTAACACTATCACCAACAACGACGCCAACACCAACACCATCACCTACAACGTCACCAATGACTACAACAACAACATCGCGATTCAACGTCACCAAGGCCCACAACAATACCATTACCACCAACAACAGCATCACCAACAAGTACCCCATCATCAACAACGGCACAAAAACAAAAACCGACACCATCAACGGAAACAACACCGTCACCAACACCATCATCAACAACGACACCAAAACCAAAAACAAAACCAGGAAAAACACCAACAACATCACCGACAACGGCACAATCACGAAAACCAACACCATCACCAACAACGACACCGTTTCAAAAACCGACAACATCACAAACACCGACACCATCGCCAATACAACATCACTTCACCGACAATATCATCGACAACAACACCTACACCAACAACCACATCATCACCAACAACGACACACCATTACAAAAAAAAGGATACGACATCATAATCAAACCAAAACCAATACCATCACCGCCAACCACGCCATCTCCGAAAACGACACCACAACCAACAACGACATCATTTCCAACAACGACACCATCACTAACCCGACACTGTCACTGAGAACAAAACCCACACCAACAACAACACCATCATAAACAATGACACAATTACAAAATAAAACATCACCAACAACAATACCAACACCAAAACCGACACTATGCTAAACGACGACAGCAAATAAACACCAAGAACGACAGCATCTCGAAAACAGACACCATCACTACCAATACCATCACTAACAATAACATCAACACCAGCGACGACACCATCACCAACAACGACAGCATCAACAACTATGACACCGTGACCAAAACAAACACCATCACGAACAACGACACCATCACCAACAACGAAACCGTCTGGAAAACAGACACCATTACCAAAACAGACACCATCACGAACAACGACACCATCACCAACAACGAAACCAACACCGGCGACATCACCACCACCACCAACAACGCCGTCAATAACAATGACACCATCGCAAACACCAAAAACATCACCGACAACATCACGATCACCAAAGCCGACACCATTACCAACACCCACACCATAACCGCAACGACAAAAACCAAACCGACAAAATCAGCGACAATAACACCCACAAAAACAACCACATTATCACTAACAACGAAACCATCTGCAACACAGACACCATCAGCAAAACAATACCATCATGAACAAGGACACTATAACTATAACTGACACTATCACCAACAACGACACCATCACCAAAACCGAAACAATCTTTAATAACGACAGCATAGGCACACAGCGACACCATGACCAAAACAGACACGATCACAACAGCAACACTATTTCCAAAAACAGCACCATCTCCAAAACCGACACCATCACCAACACCGACAACATCACCACAACGACAAAATCACTAAACCGACACCATAGGGGGACAACAACACCATCGCCAACAACGACAACATTCCCAACAATGAAACTATCTCCAAAACAGACACAATCACCAAAACAATACATGAACCATCACTAACAACGACATCATTACCAAAACAGACATCATCACCAACAGCGACACCATTTCCAACAACACCATCTCCAAAACCGACACCGTCATCAACACCGACACAAACAACGACACCATCACCACAACGACAAAATCACTAAACTGACACCATCACCTGCAATAAAACCCACACCAACAACCACACCATCACCAACAACGACACCATTTCAAACGACACATCTCCAATTCTGACACCATCACCACAAGGACAAAAACACTAAACCGAAACCATCAGCGACAACAACACCCACACCAATAACCACAGCATCACAAACGACACAATTTCCAACAACGACACTATCTCCAAAACAGACACCATCACCAAAACAATACTATCACGAACGACACTATTATTACCAACACTGACACTATCAACGATACCATCACCAAAATAGGCACCATCACCAACAATGACACCATCGCAAAAAGAGACAAAGTCACCAACGACGACCGCATCACCAACACACCACAATCACAAACGCCACCATCAACAAAAACGATACCATCACCAACAACAACACCATCAACAACAACGACACAATCACCAGCAACGACACCATCACCAACAACGATACCATCAACAACAACGACACCATCACCAACATCGATACCATCACCAACAACGACACCATCACCAACAACGATACCATCAACAAAACAGACACCATCACCAACAACGATACCATCACCAACAACGATACCATCAACAACAACGACACCATCACCAGCAACGACACCATCACCAGCAACGACACCATCACCAACAACGATACCATCACCAACAACGACACTATCACCAACAACGATACCATCAACAAAACAGACACCATCAGCAACAACGACACCAACAACAACGACACCATCACCACCAACGAAACCACCACCAACAATGATACTATCAACAACAATGACACCATCACCAACAATGAGACCATCACCAAAACAGACACCATCACCAACAACGACACCATCACCGATAACAACACCATCACCAACAACAACCCCATCATCAACAACAACACCATCACCAACAACAACACCATCACCAAAAACAGCACAATAAACGAAACCGACACCATCACCAACAACGACTCCATCACCAATAACAACACCATCACGAATAACGATACCAACACCAACAATAACACCATCTCCAACAACAACACCACCACCAACAATGACACCATCACCATAAACAATACAATTACCACCAACGACACCATCACCACCAAAGACACTATCACCAACAATGACAACATCCCCAACAACGATACAATCACGAACAGCAACATTACCAAAACAGACACCATAACATCAACTACACCATCAACAACAACGACACCAACAACATCAACGACACCATCACCAAAATAGACACCATTACGAAAACAGACCATCACCAACAACGTCATCACCAGCAATACCGTCTTTTTTTTTTTAAACAACATTACCAAAAACAACACCTTCACCAAAACAACTTTACCAACAACACCTTCACCACCAATCTCTTTACAAACAACACCTTTACTAACAACACCCTTACCAACAACACTTTCACACACACAAAAAAACAACAACAACAACAAACAAACCAAAAACGACATGCCAACAACATCGTACCAATTAGACCATTACCAACAACACCGTCGCCACAAACACAGCAGTACCGTCACCAAGAAAACCTTCAGTAAACCATCTTCATCACCAATATCGTTATCAACAATACCGAAACCAACAACACCGTCGCCAACATCACTGTCATAAACAACACCTTCACCAGCAACACCGTAAGACTATTACCAAGACTACTGTACGAAAACGTCAGTACCAATAACACGTTCATCAACAACAAAATCACTAGCAACACCTTAACCAACAACCCGTCACCAGCAACACCTTCACAAACAACACCGTCAACATCCTCAACAAAAACACCGTCAAAAACAATACATTCGTCAAAACACTTTCGCCGATAACAATTTTACCAACAACACCTCCAATAAAGGTGCGTCACATGCAAATTAACACCGTCACCGACAACAACGTCACTAACAATTCCGTACCAACTACTCCGACGCCAAAAACACCTCCAGCTACAATGCCTTCACTAACAACACCGTCACCAACAACACTTTCGTAAATAACATCATTACCGACAACACAGTCATCAAAAACAATGTACAAACAACAACTTCACCAACAACATCGTCACCTACAACACAGTCACCAACAACACCTGCACTAAAACACCATAACAAACAACAGCTTCATCAAAAACACCTTCAACAACAACAACAACAACAACAACAACAACAACAACAACAACAACAACAACAATACCGTAGTGACAACACCATAACCAACAACACCATCGCCAAAACACCTTAACCAACAAACTCATCACCAACAACACCATCACCAAAAGTACCGTCGCCAACAACACCATCACTAACAACACCTTCACCCACAACACCTTGACGAACAAAACCCGTCATCAACAACACCATACCAACACCAGCGACGCCCAGACACCTTATCCAACAATACCTTCACCAACAACACCGTGCCTACAAACCTTCACCAACAACACCGTGTCTACAAACCTTCACCAACAACACCGTGCCTACAAACCTTCACCAACAACACCGTCTTCAATAACACCATCCATTAGCGAATTCACAGTCAACACAAACACCGTACAACAACAAAAGCGTACAAACAAGACCTTCACCAGCAACACAGTCACAAAAACACCTTCACCAACAACATCGTCACCAACAACGTATCCAATAACACCATCACTGCAACACCGCAATAAAAGCGGCTTCACCAAAAATACCTTCACAAACAACACCATCACCAAGAACAATGTCACAAAAAGCGTACCAACAACGTAGTCACCAACAACATCGTACCAACAACACCTTCACCAACAACACCTTTAACAACAAAACCGTTTCCAACAACACCATACATACAGCACCATACCTATAAAACCCTACCAATAACACCGTTACCACAAGCACCATCGCCAGCAATACCGTACCAGCAAAACATCGACGCAAAAAGCTTCACCAACTACACTTTCACCAACAACGCCGTCACCAACAACACCTGCACTTAAACACCATCACAAGCAATACCTTCGCCGAAAACACCTTCAACAACAACACGGTGCCAACAACACCATTACCAACAACACCGTCGCCAAAACACCATCCCCAACTGCAACAGTATCACCAGAAATACCGTTACCAACAACACCGTACCAACAAAACTGTTGCCAACAACACAATCGCCAACAACACAATCACTAACAACATCTTCTTCACACAAAAAAGTCACCAGCAACACTGTTACGAACACCACCGAAGCCAAAAACACGCTCACCAAAAATATCTTGACCGACAACATCGTCATCTACACCACCTTCACCAACCACACCTGACAAACAAAACCTTCATGAACAACACGTTCATCAACAACATCGTCACCAAGAAATTCTTTAACAAGAACTCCGAACGGGCAATACAGTATAAAGAACACCATCGACAACAACAATACCACCAAAAACAATGACCCTATCACCAACAACTGAATAATAAACAAAACCTACACCATCACCAACAACGAAAGCATGAAAAACAACAATATCATCACCAACAACAAAACCATCCCCATTGAGAGCATAGACCGACAACGACACCATCACCAAAAAGAGACAGCACCACCGACAGAAATACCATTACCAAAACAGCACCATCACCAAAATCAAAACCATTGCCAACAACGATCTCATCACATGCAACAGCACTATCACCAATAACAACACCATAAACAACAGTGATACCATCACGAACATCGACCGAATCACTGAAAACGGCACAAAAACCAACATAAACAAAATTACCAACAATGACCCAGCCACCAATAACTGCACAATAAACAACCACCAACAGCAATAACATCATCACCAGAAACAACAACATTACCAAAACAACACCATCTCCAACAAAGATCCCATCCACAGCAACAACATCATCACCAATAACAACACCATCACCAACAACGACCCAATCACCAACAACGGCACAATAACCAAAAACCCACCACATAACCAGCAACATCAACATCACCAACAACGATCCAAGTACCAGCAACAACAAGATCACCAATAACAACACCATCACCAACAACAGCACATAACAAAAACCGACACCATTAACAACAACAACACCATCACCAACAACGACACCATCACCACCAACAAAAACATCATTAACAGCAACGCCATCACGAAGAACGACAACATATCCAACAACAACACTATCACCAATAACCGCAAAATAACCAAAACCGACACCATCACCAGCAACAACACCATCACCAATAACACCACCACCACCTACACCGACACCATCACCATAATGACACAACCACTAAACCGAAACCATCACCGACACTAACACCGACACAATCAACCAAACCATCAGTAACAAAGACACCATAAAAAAGGCATTACCAACACCAATGCCGTCACCAAAACTGACACCATCACCAACAACGACACCATCACCAAAACATACACAAAAACCAAAGGCGACATCATTTTCAAAAACGACAGCATTGTCAACAACGACACCATTTCCAACAGCGACACCACCTTAAAACAGACACCATCACCACCAACAGCACCATCACCAACAACGACACCAACACCAACAACAACTCAATCACCAACAAAAACAACATAACCAAAAACGACCCTATCACCAACACAATCACCAACAACAACACCATCACCAGCAACGACCCCCATCACCAGCAACAATACGATCACCAATAAAAACACAATCACCAACAACAACACCATTACCAACAACGACACAAACACCAACAACGACACCATTACCAACAACGACACAAACACCAACAACGACACCATTACCAACAACGACACAAACACCAACAACGACATAGTCTCCAAAACCTATACCATCACCACAACGAGGGCACGACAAAACCGATTACATCACCGAAAACAACTCAATATGCAATCAGCAAAACTGATATCAGCACCAAAAAGGACACCATCACCAAAAACAGACTCCATCTAAAAAAACCGGCAACATCACCAACGACGCCATCTCCAAAACCAACGCAACCACCAACTACGACACCCACACCAACAACCACACCATCAATAACGCGAAACAATTACAAAAAAGGCATCGCCAACAACAATACCATCAGAAAAACTGACACCATCACAAACAACGACACAATCACCAAAACTGACACCACCCTCAACAACGAAAGCATTATTAACAACGACCCTTTCACCAAAACAGACACTATCGCCAACGACAACCCTATTACCAACAATGGCAAAATAACCTAAAAAAAAAAAAAAAAAAAAAGAGAAAAAAAAGACCATCACCAACAACAACACAATATCCCAAAACGACACCTTCACCAACAACAACACCATCACCAACAACATCACCAAAAACGACCCCATCACCAACGACGGCAAAAAGAACCAAAACGGATACCATCACCAGCAACAACATTATAACCAATAAATATACAATCATCTACAACGACACCATCATCAACAACGACACCCTCACCAACAACGATACCATCACCAATAATGACACAATTAAAAAAAACAGACACCCTCACCAACAACGACACCATACCAATACAGACACAATTAGCAACAACGAACCCGTTCGCAAAACAGACAAAAATACCAAAAAAAAAAAAAAAAAAAAAGACATGACCAACAACGTCACAATCACCATCAACGAAACCAACAACAAAACGACACCAACAGCAACAACAACACCATCACCAACAACGAATCCAACACCAACAACGAAACTATCAAAAACACCAACAACATCACCGACAACGGCACAATAACCAAAACCGACACCGTCAGCAACAACGACACAATAAACGACAACGAATCCATATCCAAAAACCACATCATTACTAACAAGGATACCATCACTAACAACGACACCATCACCAAAACAGATCCCATCACAAACAACGACACCATCATTAACAAAAAACACCATGACCAACAACGATCCAATAACGAACGACAACACCATCAACGCGAACGACCCCATCACAAACAACGGCACGAGAACCAAAACCGATACCATCACCAACATTAACACCATTACCAATATCGATACCAATCCAACAACAACACAATCACCAACAACAAAACCATCCAACAACTACACCATAACAAACAACGACACCATCAAAAAAGAAACAAAAACTCCGACAACGGCACAATCACCAACACCGACAGCCATCTCCAAAACCTACACCTACAACAAAAACTGAACCAAAACAACAACAGCATCACCAGCAACGGCAAAATAACCAAAACCGACACCATCATCAATAAACACCACCATCACCAACAATGAGACCATCACCACCAACAACACCAAAACCAACAACGACACCAACACTAGCAACGACACCATCAGCAACAGGTTCACCAAAACCAACAACACCATCACCAAGAACAACAACATCTAAAACAAATTACCCCGTCACCAACAACGGCAAAATAAAGAAAACCGACACCATCACCAATATCGGCACCCTCACCAACATCGACACCAACCCCAACCAGGATTGCATAACCAACAACGACACAATCACCAAAACTACCACCATCAGCAACAACTCATCACCACCAACGACGCCATTACCAGAACAGACACCATCACTAACAACGACACATCAGCAACAACGACACCGTCGGCAAAACAGACAAAATTATCAAAGCAGACAACATTACCAACAACGACACCATCAGCATCAACGACACCATAACCAACAACGACACCATCACTAAACCGACAACATCGCCAACAACAACACCCACACCAACAACACACCTCCACCAAAACCAAATAAAAAAAGAGATCATCACAAGCAAACACACCATCACCAAAAAATGACATCATCACCTACAACAACACAATCACCAACAAGGAAACCATCACCAAAGAGGATACCATCACCAACAACGACACCATCACCAACAACGACACCATCACCAACAATTATACCATCGCCAACAACGACACCATCACCAGCAATGATACCATCGCCAACAACGACACCATCACCAGCAATGATACCATCACTAACAATTATACCATCACCAACAATTATACCATCGCCAACAACGACACCATCACCAACAATTATACCATCACCAACAACGACACCATCACCAGCAATGATACCATCACCAACAATTATACCATCACCAACAACGACACCATCACCAGCAATGATACCATCACCAACAATTATACCATCACCAACAACGACACCATCACCACCAATTATACCATCGCCAACAACGACACCATCACCAGCAATGATACCATCACCACCAATTATACCATCGCCAACAACGACACCATCACCAGCAATGATACCATCACCAACAACGACTCCATCACCAACAACAACACAATCACCAACAACGAGCCCATCACCGACAACGCCTCCATCACCAAAAAACGGCACGATAAACAAAAGCGACTCCATAACCAACAACGAACAAATTACCAACAACAACACCATCACCAAGAACAACAACATAACGAACAAAGACACCAACACCAACAACAACACCATCACTAACAACACCATTACTAACAAGGACAGCAACACCAAGAACGACACCATCAGCAACAAGACAACACCACCAACAACAACACCATCACCAACTACGACACCATTGCAAGGAGAAAGATTTCGTCACGAACAACAATGCTATTACCAAAACTGACATCATCACCAACAACGACACCATCACAAATCCGGCAACAAAACCAAAACAAACATCATCCGCAAAAACGAGAACATTGGCCACAACGACACCAACACCACCAACAATTCCATTACCAGGAACAACACCATCACCAAAACAGACCTCACCACCACCAACAACACCATCACCAACAACAAAACCATCACCAACAACGACCCCATCAACAACAACTACACCATCACCAACAAAACACCATCACTAACAACGACCAAATCACCAAAAAAACTACACCATCACCAACAATGACCCAATCAAAAGCAAAAACGAGACCAAAACACCATCAGAACAACAACACAATGGCAAAAAGACACCAACACCAACAACACCACCATTACAAACAACAGCACCATCACTAACAACTACAGCAACACCAAAAACTACAAAATGACCAACAGGACAACAACACTAACAACAACACGATTACCAACAACCCCAGAATAATCAAAAACGACAGCATGACCAACAAAAACACCGTCACCAACAACGAAAACATCACCACGAACAACACCATCACCATTAACGACACCATTATAAAAAACATATTGTTTCTATCAACAATACTATCACCAAAACGTATATTATCAACAACAACGACACCATCACAAAAAACGACACCATCACCAACAACGACGCCGTATCCAAAACAGACACCACCACCAAGACCGACACCATCACCAGCAACGACAACATCACTAAACCGACACCATCACCGACAACAACATCCAAACCAACAACAACACCATCACCAACAACAACGCCATCCCTAAAAAAACGTCCCCATCACCCAAAACAAAACCATTACCAAAAATCCACACCATCACTTAAAACAACCCCATCACGATCTATACTACTATCACGAACAACAACACTATCAGCAACAACAACACCATCACCAACAACATCACCAACTACGGCAAAATAGCCAAAACAAACACCATTACCAAGAACAACACCATCACCAAACAACAAAACCATCAACAAGGACATCAACACCAACAATGACACCATCACGAACAACACCATCACTAACAATGACAACAAGAACGACACCATCAACAAGAGGACAACGAAAACAACAACAACAAAACCATCACCAACAATGGCACAATAACCAAAACCGACAGCATCACCAACAAAGGCACCATCATCAACAAAGACACCATTCCAAAAAGAGATACCGTCACCAACAACAATACTATCACCAAAACTGACATCATCACCAACAACGACACCATCACCAAAACAGACACCATCACCAAAACCGACAAATCATCAACAACTACACCATCTCCAAAACCGACACCACTACCAACACCAACATTATCCCTAGCAACGATACCATCACTAAACTGACACCATCACCGACAACAACACCCACACAAACAACCATACAATCGCGAACAACAATACCATGACCAACACCGACCCATAACCAGCAACAACAACACCACAAACAACGACCCCATCACAAACAACGACCCCATCACAAACAACGGCACAAAAACCAAAACCGACACCATCACCAACAACGACTCAATCGCAAGCAACAACACCATCACCAAAACAACAGCATCAACCACAACTCCACCATTACCAACAACAACACCTACACCAACAACGGCCGTATCACAAGCAACTGTAAAACAACCAAAACCGACACCATCGACAAAACGAAAACAACACACTCAACAACACCCTCAGAGCAACAAGACCATGACGAACAACATCACCCACACCAACAACAACACCATCACTAACAATGACAACACGAATGACACCATCAACAAGAACACAACGACACCAACAACAACACCGTCATCAACAACGGCACAATAACCAAAACCGACAGCATCATCAACATAGGCACCATCACCAACAACGACACCATTAAAAAAGAGATATCGTCACCAACAACAATACTATCACCAAACCGGACATCATCACCAACAACGAAACCATCACCAAAACCGACAGATCACCAACAACGACACCATCTCCAAAAACCGACACAATTACCAACACCGACACCATCACCAGCAACGACACCATCGCTAAACTGACACCATCACCGACGCCAACACCCACACAACAACACCATGACCAACGCCGACCCATAAGCAGCAAAAACACCATCACCAACAACTATAACAAAACAAACAACAACACCATCAAAACAAATACAATCACCGACAACGGCACAATCACCAAAACCGACATTCTCACAATCGACGACAGCCATCTCCAAAACCGAGGCCATCACAACCACCGACACCACCACCACCACCGCAACGACACCATCGCTAAACTGACACCATCATCGACAACAACACGCACACCAACAACCACACCATCACCAACAACGACACCATTAAAAAAAAAAAGACATCGTTACCAACAACAATACCATCACAAAAACAGAAACCATCACCAAAAGAGACCCCATCACCAACAACGGCACAGTCAGCAAAAACCGACACCATCACCAACAACAGTACAATAACCAAATCCAACACCTTCATAAACAGCACCACCACTATTATGACCAACAACAGCATCACCACCAAAAACAACACCATCACCAACAACGGAAAAATAACCAAAACCGACACAATTACGAAAAATATATCGTCACCAACAACAATACTATCACCAAAACTGACATCATCACCAACAACGACACCATCACCAAAACAGACACCATTACCAAAATCGAAACCATCAACAACGACAGCATCTACAAAACCGACACCACTGCCAACACCGACACAATCACTAGCAACGACATCGTCACTAAACCGACACCATCATCAACAACAACCACACCAACAACCACACAATCCCCACCAACAACACCATCACAAAAAAGACATCGTCAACACCATCACCAAAACAGACACAATCACCAAAAGCGACACTTACACCAACAACACTCTAACAACAACACCATCACCGAAAACAACATCCTCACCAAAACGGCTCCATCACCAAAAACGGCACTATAACCAAATCCGACACCATCAAAAACTACAACACGATCATCAACAACGAAACCATCACGAAGAACGATCCCATCACCAACAGCAACACTATCATGAACAACAACAACATCACAAGCAACGGCAAAAGAGCAAAAACCGACACCGTCACCAACAACGACACCATCACCAAAATAGCACCATCACCGACAACAACACCATCAAGAACAAAGACAACAACACCACCAACAACGAAACCATCACCGCCAACAACACCATTCCAAAGATAGATATCGTCACCAACAACAATACTATCACCACACCTGATATCATCACCAACAACGACAACATCGCCAGAACAGACACAATCACCAACAACGACAAAGTAACCAACAACTGCAGCATCATCAAAACAGACGCAATCATCAACAACGACACCATCACCAACAACACCACCTTACCAAAACATACACTATTGGCAACAACGACACCGTCAGAAAAATAGACCTCATCACCAAAAGGCATACCACCAGCAACAAAGACACCCTCAGGAAAACAGACACATCACCAACACCGACACCATCACCAACACCGACACCATCACCAACAACGACACCATCACTAACAACAAAACCGACATCATCACCAAAAACAAACATCATCACCAAAACCGACACCATCACCAACAACGACAACATCACCAGCAACGACAACATCACCAGCAACGACAACATCACCAGCAACGACAACATCACCAAAAGGGACACCATCACCAACACCAACAATATTTTCACCAACAACGCTGTCGCTAACATTACCGTCACCAACATCACCATACCAATTGCACCTTTACTAGCAGCACCGCGACCAACAATCCTGCAAACAAAAACAACATCGTCAACAAAGCCTTTACCAATAACACCGTAAAAAATGAGCAACAAAAGACACCGTCACCGAAACACTGTACCAACAACACCTTCGCCAACAACACTTTCACAAACACCACTGTCACCAAAAGCTCCATACCAACAAAGACTTCATGGAAAAACAAAACAAAACGTACGAAAAACGCCGTCAGCAATAATACCGTTTTCTAAAAACCGTCACGAGCAACACCTTCAACAACACCGTACAAATCACACATTCACCAACAACACCATCGCCAAAAACATCTTCACCTGCATCAGCTTCACTTACAACACCTTCAACATAAAAACATTCGCCAAAAACACCGTAGAAAAGAAAAATGTCAGCAACACCGCGATGACCAGCAACACATTCATCAAAAATACCGGGACTGAAAACACCGTACCAACAACTCCAACGACAACAAGACCCTCACCGACAACACCTAACTAACAACAGCATACCAGCAATACCGTACAAACAAACCCGTACCAACAGAACCGACGACAGCAACACTGTCACCAACAATATCAGACTAAAATCATTTTTACCAAAAACACCCTTACCATCAGCACCGTTACAAACCATACAAAGAACTCGACCAACAACATCTTCACCTACAACATCGTCACCAACGATACGGTAACCAACAACACAGTACGAACAACACAGTCACCAACAACACCGTACAAACAACACAGTCACCAACAACACCGTACGAACAACAGTCACCAACAACACCGTACAAACAACACAGTCACCAACAACACCGTACAAACAACACAGTCACCAACAACACCGTAC
>JBCJKF010209829.1:0-15187 GCA_039654545.1 Plocamopherus ceylonicus | reverse complement strand
CTTGACATGGACTCATTCGGGTATGACACGACTACAAACATCTATTTGATCTAATTTGGCATGCGTGCCTGGGGACAGGGGTGACCCTTCGCCCCTGTTTGATTTTGATCTTTTCTATATTTTTTTTCTTTTTTATATATTCTAGTTCTAGTATAGCTTTTTATCGTAATTTTTTTTATTGCTTTTTAATTGTTCTTTGTTGTCTGAAGAAGGGCATATACCCGAAAATTTACTGTTTTGTATTGTCTTTATAGTAGAGACATTATTAAACTTCGTTTTGTTTACATTCAGGCTAAGCCTATCAGTATCACTAGATTGTAATCACGTAGGCTACCGAGACAGGCCTCCAGGTGGTGCGGACGGTGTACATATGTACATGTAATAATTACATTACATGATCTATAATGAATGATGGGGAAGTGAAAGAGAAAGAGGAGGGGAGTGCCGGTAAGGCTGTACAAACGGGAGTCAGTGTGATGGCAGCGCACAACACACTATTGATTGACCTACGAGGCATTTTAGTTGGACTTCTGAACGAAGGACTAGGAATAACAATGTGCAACTGGCCAATGCCTGTATTGTTAACAGCTCCGCCTATCTAGAGTGCCGTTATAACACAAAGGCTATGGGTGCCGTTATACCAGTAAAATTTTACTGTCTGTTATGTTAATAGAAGAAAAAAGGGACCTGGGGGAAGTGCAGTTACACCATGAGGTGCCATTGAAGCACAGCCCGTTTATAAATATGGACTGGACTGCACATGTACAGTACATCGTCATAATCATTGAACAAATGTTATTTTGTATGAAGTGATAAATACTCCAAAGTCTAAGCCGTTGTAAAAGCTATCTGATGTTGTTTACCTTTGTAGAATTGGTTTACTTTACTCTTTAGTCGTCCCATTTTCTCTTCTATTTTACAGGGTCTTCTTGACAAGAGACCGCAGTTGATAGTCCAGTCGACAGTATCAAGGGCATTTCATTCTCATTCTCATGCTGGCAGGCCCATCTTTGTAGTTCTTCACAACCATACACACCATTATGGCTGAGGTAAATATTTGCTTACAATACTTACATCAAGTAAGCAATCAAAATAATTGCTTGATAACAATGTGGGTACATGTATGTGTTTAAGTTTAAGATGAGTAAGACGTGAAGACATTGTGCCTAGTCAGGATGGACAGGAGGATTTGGCCAACCAATCAGGATAAGCAAGACATTTGGCCAACCAATAAGGATAAGCAAGACATTTGGCCAACCAATCAGGGTGAGCAAGACAATTTGGTCAACCAATCAGGATGAGCAAGACATATGGTCAAACAATCAGGATGAGCAAGACAGATGGCCAACCAATCAGGATGAGCAAGACATTTGGCCAACCAATCAGGATAAGCAAGACATATGACCAACCAATCAGGATGAGCAAGACAGATGGCCAACCAATCAGGATGAGCAAGACATTTGGCCAACCAATCAGGATGAGCAAGACATATGACCAACCAATCAGGATGAGCAAGACATATGACCAACCAATCAGGATGAGCAAGACATTTGGCCAACCAATCAGGATGAGCAAGACAGATGGCCAACCAATCAGGATGAGCAAGACATATGACCAACCAATCACGATGAGCAAGACATTTGGCCAACCAATCAGGATAAGCAAGACATATGACCAACCAATCAGGATGAGCAAGACAGATGGCCAACCAATCAGGATAAGCAAGACATTTGGCCAACCAATAAGGATAAGCAAGACATTTGGCCAACCAATCAGGGTGAGCAAGACAATTTGGTCAACCAATCAGGATGAGCAAGACATATGGTCAAACAATCAGGATGAGCAAGACAGATGGCCAACCAATCAGGATGAGCAAGACACATGGCCAACCAATCAGGATGAGCAAGACTATGACCAACCAATCAGGATGAGCAAGACACATGGCTAAGCAATCAGGATAAGCAAGACATATGGACAATCAATCAGGACAAAACATGACATTTCAATGTGTTGACGATTCTTAGCCTACCTGCCTTGTGGCATTGACGAAATCTTAATCACTTACCATGCCTCCTCCTTTTGTCCCCCACTCCTTTCTCAGGTCACATAATGATAATAATGACAATAAAAAACACAATAATAATAATAATAACAACAACAACAACAGTACAAAATACATGTAGCAATTACCATTATCTAATGATTTAACACTCATATGCAATAACTTTTTTCCTCACTTTTCTTTCCAACCAGTGCAATAGTTTCCACTCTTCTTCCAATGTGACGGACATCTGCAGCTTTATAAAGAATACAAGTTCTTGTGATATTGATGAGGGATTTATCAACTATTTACAGTTTATCTATTGCGACCTTGGTAATGCTGTTGCTGCAGCTTGCATTATATTGGTAATCCTTCTTTTTTCCATCCACTCATAGGAAAGACAACACAATAAAATAAAAGAATGAGATAAGATAAAGAATTATGTTTATTTCCATTTTTCATTAAATGTACATATTTACAAATGTACATGGCAAATAATTTTGAATGCAAATGCAATAACATGTAAAAAAAAATAAATGAAATATTCCTAATTATGAACTGAAACCATTGCCATTAATACAAAAGCATGCTTAAAATTAAAGTTACAGTATTTTGAAAAGCAAGTATATGGAGGCTGAGTCAAAATGGTTTTTATAAGTAGAAAGTAGGATGAGGGCGATATGTTTTTAAACTGGAGAGGACAAAAGGAAGAGAGGAGCGTTGAAGAATAATTGAAAATTAGAATGTTTATAGTATGAAGAAGATGATTGTGATGCTATTGGATGGAACTGACCAGGTAAAATGAAAACAAAGGATCTGATGTGATGACACGTAGTGTGAAGTGTAAGGAGACAACAAAAACAAACAAAAAACAAAAAAACAAAAAAAAGGAGGAGGAAAAAAAAAAAGAAAAAAAGGAGGAGAAGAAGAAAAGAAGAGGAAAAAAGCACCTTTTTTGCTATCCAAACTTGGAATATATGTCATTTTGTTTCATTATTACAACAATAGTAAATTTACAGATATATGGGTCATGGAATTATATGGCAAATTACATGGGTAGGTGAATCAACAACTGCCATTTTAAATCTCCATAGGTCCTTTCAGATGGTCCTTTCAAGCTTTTCAGCTCCTAGAGCCAGAGTCTATCCTAGTTTCCATAAAATGATGTAGTGATTGACAGATTAAATCTATTATTAATATTACTGTGTACTTTCTGAATAGGATACTACTGTGCCTCTAATATATTGCAGAACCAACAGTAAACAACTAAAAAAGACCTGCCAATTTGTCTGCATGACACAAGGCTGAAGGGCAAAAACCCAAGAGCTGCTGGAATGATAATAACAACAACAATGCATTGCAGAATAATGTACTTTTCCAGCTGAAGCAGTTTACATTTTAAATTGGGTTGAATGAAGCAATAGGGGTAAATTTTCTTGCTCAAAGAAAATAATGCATGCATCTTTGGTGGCTTCGAAACCGTAACCTCTCGGCCTGTTGTCAGTAGTCAGACCCACTAGGGATACTGATAAAGCTTACTGAATGCTCTATTTTCACGTTTAAATCCTTTTGTTTCCCATGAACCATGCAGGCTATTATTTTAATGATGCTTTATACTTTATTGCCTTTTTCCTGTTTGCGATTTTCCAAACAGCTCCTCTGGTGGTTATTCCTTTTCTCTGGCTTAGCAGTGACAGCTGATGACTAGTAAGTACATGTATAAAAGCTAAAAATACTTTATCATCTTTTTTGTAATTGTCTACTCTTCATAATCATACTAACACATGTATTAAGTTTTAAAACAATTTGAACTCTCAGAAAAACTCAAGTATATACATGTACATATACATAATTTATTTACTACATTTTATGACTACATAAAAAAGTAGTCCTTTTAAGTCTTTCCTGGTTTCGTTTTCATTTGCATGAAGCGGACAGTGACAGAATGGATTGCAAATCTATCACTTTCTAAATAGGATGCTAGTCTATTGCAGAATGCATGTACTTTCCCAGCAAAGTCCGTAACCTTTGTCACCTGGGCCGAGTGAAGCAACAGGGGAAAATTGCTTACGCAAAAATGGATTTGTAACTTGGAGGTTTCGAACCAGAGACCTCGTAGTCTGATATTCTACCATAGTGCCCCCTTTTATGACTATCGGTACTATTATATTAATGATAATTTGAAGTGGTGGTCAGCGGATCATACCTCTGAAGTCTCTACGACATATACTATATGCAAAGAAGGGACTTTAGAGGTTTGATCTGCCAATCCTTGATTTTTTTTTTTTTTACTTCATGTACATGTATTACTATAATTTTTTAACCTGTAACTTTATTATAACTGTACTTTGTTAGATTAGAATTTGACTTCATTTGTTTCCTTTGGTTTTCAATGTTGGCATCCATGTAATATGCATGTGAAGTAAAAGTAAAAGTAAAAATCCAAGTTAATGATGTTTTTTGATACAGTGTTCATTTTGTTTTTCAATTTGTTTTCTTACTTGATGACTTTGCAACCCTCTGCTTTCAATTCCAGCTTTTGCCCTTCCTTGAGTGTGATTTCAAAAAATCTCCGGCTAAGCCACAATGTGGCTGTATCCTTTTGAAATGATATTACCAGTACCCCCCCCCCCCCTAAAATACAGTGTATTCGATTCTAATGTAAAAAACCCCAACAATATCAAAAAAAAACCCCAACCCCAAACAAAAACAGTAAATTTAATTGGTTGAAGGATGCCCGTTGGAGTATTTTGGCTGGAACAGAGAACAAAGCTTTAACATGTACTACTTGTATGGTACTTTAAGAATTTTTTGACATTCCCTCTGGTTAATAGTGACTGAAGAATTTTTAAATTTTTAGTAACTCCTCAACTAAATGGGGTGTGCTCTCTTTATTATCTCCTTAATCATATTGACCTCCAGGGTGTGACCTTTCTGGCATTTGGAAATGGAGCTCCAGATATATTTTCAGCAATCGCTGCCATAGGCAATGCCCAGGCTGGAGATGCTGGCCTTGCAGTCGGGGGTCTTTTCGGTAAGTTTTCCCTAGTAGTAGGTTTTTCTGTGTTGTCCATTTTTGAAATCACTCTCATTGAAATTCACGTATCATTGTAAGTAAGGAAAAATCTAAAAAACCTACATGAACATGTACTCACTTAGATATAGTATTACTATTCTGCTACAGTATTTACTACATTTATAACTACATTACTCTTTATTCTACAACCGTATTTTATTTTATTTTACTCTTTACAAGAATAATACATGTAAATTACTTTTGGCACGTTGACAAGAATACTCAGCTGTATGAGTTTGTTAGCTATTCTGAAGCCTAAGATTCCTATTTCTAAGATTAGAAAGCACCAAGCTTTCAGAGGTAGATCTAGACCTGTCAGTCAAAGTCAAGCCATGTGTGTCACAATGATCGGATGAATTTTCACCCTATTGTTAATTGTTATCTTAAGGTCTAGGTAGATTGATGAACAAAACTGTGGAAAGTGCTGGCCTGCTGCGCACAACATCCATCCTTCCCACTAGTTTGCACGAGTAGATTGCATGGGTTTTGTCATAAAACTATAAAACTAGATCATGTAGATCTACATGCACAACTGCCAGTATTTTCTGCTGGTAGACCAAGACAATGTACACATGTATTTTAATGTACAATTACCAAGTATTATAAAAGAGCATTAACCATGAACATGAAATGGAGCATGCTTGAGGCCGGAGTGACTTTGCATAAAGTAAGGCACGTAGTTTATGTAACAAAAAATAGGTTAGACTAAAAGTAAGTTTGCATGCTTGAAGCTGAAGCATGTCCGTGGACAATGTGCTTATCCGCAGCATTGACTCTGCTGTACTTATTTGAAGCTGAGTCGACCATTTTAATTGAAATTTTTGCATTTGACTGAACCTTTAATATAAAGAAGATTATTATTATCAGATCTTCCTTTGTTAATCTGTAATAATAAAATAACAATATGTTTTGATTAAAAACAAGAGCATCTTCAGATTTATGATTTTTGATTGGTACATGCACATGTACTGTCCTCTTCTCCCTTTTTTCATGGCATAGGTCATATACATGAATGTACTATGATATAGGCCTAATTCCCTGATGTAGCTTCCTTCACAGTTGCACAATACAAACTCCTGCCCTTTACCATAATTATACATTCACACATGTCCTGTTACCAAAGCATACACATCCTTTTTTACCTTCCACCATGCCTTTTCAGAAAAGCTTTTTTTTTTTTTTTATTGGTCATGTCTTTTCAGTTGCCCAAAGTTAAGAGTCCTACTAAGACAGTTTTGATTCCTGATCAATTGAATTAGTTTAAGCTCTCTAATGTATTGTCTTTTCTTTAACTTTAATTATATGTAATACTAAGGTTTATTTCCCTTGCTGCCCATAGTACTACATGCATACATATTTTGCAGTAACATTTTATTTTACTCTCAAATGATCTGATTTCCTTTTCACAACTTTTGATCAATGTCCAGGCTTAGTCTCCTCATTAGAAAAATGCAGGTTTTTAGCATCTTTAATTTGATTGTATGCTTTTACTCTACCAAATCGATACCATCGTGTTATTGCTTTTGAACGTGCAAGAGCTTGTTTCTTCTTCCGCCACTCACGCATGTATCTGGCATGTGCGATCTTCTCTGCTGTTAGTTTCTGAAAATATATACATTTTAAATTGGAGTAAACACAGTGCATCAAAACCTGATTTAACACCATTTCTATTGTAAACAAGATGTAGGTTACATAAACTTTTGCGAAAAAAAAATGTAAATAAAATGAAAGCAAAGCCTACCTGCTTTGATTTGTTGGCCCTCCTCAACCTGCGCACAGCATTGTCATGTTTTCTCCTATCTTCGGGCGTCATAAATTTTCTTTTCATCGGTGTAGGCATAGAGTCCATGACTTCTCTGTGTGAAATGGGCGATGATTGGGACTCTTCATATTCCTTTTTCTGCTCTGATTTTCTTTTGCATGACCTTGAATGAAAGAATAAAACTAAGACTAAACAAAAATAGTAATAAGTATTACAAGGATAAAAAAAAAACAACGGACAATTAAATGGCACTAAATGTCAGGAAATAGTAATCAAACAAAAAACACTCTTGAATTAAAAAAGGAACAAGGTAGAACCACTTGAAAATTTATTTCAAGAAATACAGGAGCAATTTACCATCTTTTTTTCATGAAGGCTGCCTTACGCCACTCACGCATATATCTGGCATGTGCAATCTTCTCTTCAGCTAGTTTCTGAAAAAAAAAAAAAAAAAAGTTAAATTGGGGTAAACACACGGCAGAAAAATCTGAATTCATACCTTTTATATTGTAAAAAAGATGTACGATAAACAAACTTAAGCGGTAAAAAATGTAAATAAAATGAAAGCAAAACCCACCTGCTTTGATTTATTGGCTCTCCTCAACCTGCGCACAGCATTATCATGTTTTTTCCTGTCTTCGGGCGTCATTAATTTTCTTTTCACCCTAGAGTCCATGACTTCTGCTTGTGAAATGTGTGATGATTGGGACTCTCCAGATTCTTTTTTCTGCGCCCATTTTCTTTGATATAATCTTGAATGAAAGAATAAAACAACAGAACAAAAATAGTAACAGTAAGGAAAAAAAGAAGCGACAATTAGATGGCACTAAATGCCAGTAAATAGTAATCAAACATAAGACGCACATAAATTAAAAAGTAACAAGTTAGAACCGCTTGAATATTTATTTCAAGAAATACAGGAGCAATTTACCGTCTTTTTTTTATGTAGGCCGCCTTATCTTTTAAGGCCTGTTTGGTGCCAGACTCCCAATGTTGCTCACGCAGACGTTTTCTTGCCTGGTAACGCAATATTTGTTTGTGAAGAAGTTCTTTATACTTCTCTGGATATTGTTCCTTCATCCGTCTCCTACTCACAGCACTCTTACTCATTCCAGGCATCTGTATAGATATTAACACCATATATAATATGTGGCAACCTTAAAGCTATTGATTTGAGTCAATTCTGATCTGTTATAAATAAATAACAGTGTATATTAATAAAAAGATATTTTTTAATTTATTTGATTTTGAGGAAAAAGAGAAAATATGAACAGATTTCATACCCTTCCTTTTATATAAGAGTGTTAATAGATTGTGTTAGACACTGTTGTGGAAGATGCCTGTATGTTTAGTATTGTATTAGTATTGAATATTGAAATACATCTTGTCGATGATGTCATGATCATCCTTACCATCATCTTTAAAATGTTGTATGAATGTATGAATACATCGTCTTAGATGCTGTTTTAGATAAAAGATGTATTTGTTGATTATTGGGATAGTTCTTGTAATTGTGTGCTTGTAATCTTCACCAAACAACGTTCCAATTGTCTGGTTCAATTGTCTGGGTAAACGTGCAAAATTGCAAATGAAGAATTACTATTATTTTTATTATTATTATAATATCAATGCAGTCTGGTCTTAATTCAAACAATTGGATGGGAAGAGACTGTGCAGTATTTACATGTATTATTTATTGGTAGCTGAATCTGAAGCTTGTGATTCCATATTCGAATGCATGATTTGGGTGAAGATTACTATTTTTGCCTCACTAATCCGAACTTTTCTTATCCTAAGGCACTGGACCAGATTTATCTTGATTGATAAGTCTGGTTTTGGTTTTCCAGGTCATGCAGTAGTTTATTGACATAAATGCACTGTTTTTCACACCTATACTATTCAGACAGGGGGGCATTGTGAAATACCCAACTGTCTGGCCATCTCCTGACCTGCAAACTTTTTCAACGCTTAATAAATTTATTGTGAAGCAAGACAGAGTAATCAAATCCATGAAATACATGCTGGTCATCTTGAAACTGACAAACATTTTCCACATCTATCAAGAAGTGAGACGACATACATGTATAAACAATCACTGCCTGGCATCTGCTCATCTCTGATGAACATGCGTAATTCGTCATAAATTGTGATGGGTGATAATGGGAATCTATAAATGAATGGATCTCTTCATGACACTGCTTTGCGGTCATACTGTGCTGAGGAAAGAATCTCCACCTCTTTCAGTAGTTGTATTTCAAACAATTTGCATACATGTAGTTCACATTGCCACCTATGATGTAAAAAAGAAAATCTTGTAATCCACTCTGAATTGTGTCATTAGTAGAACCTACGATAGACCTTTAGTTGGCGATTTGTCTATCCAACAAATTCGATAATCCAAACAAATTGCTTGGAACAGAAGGGTCTGCATTAATGAGATTAGACTGTTTATAGATCCAAAGGAAATTATGTAAAGTCACCTGTCACCTGTCGGCTTCATCGTTGTTGATGTTAGCTGCCAAAGTCTCTATTCAACTTGGCTCTATCCTGGCTGTTCCGGGAGGTGCTTTGTAGGCTCACGTCAAGCGACTTCATGGAGCTGATGTAGCCTCTTTTCCTTTCCGATTAAATTTTGCCCTATAATATGGTCTTAATTAGGTCTGTATTTTGATTTCTTGAAACATGACCTATATATTTTAGCTTCCTTTTGCTGATAATGGAGAGTAGGATGCTGTCATTTGTCCTGTCCATTTGATCTGTGGAAATCTTCTATAGAACAACATCCCTGCTGTTTCTAACATTTTATCATCTACCTTTTTTGTTGTCCATGTTCCACAGCCATATAACATAATTGGCCAAACAAGGCATTTCATGATTTTCATTCCAAATGTCATTTAGCTGGACCATTCTTTGTTTTGCCATGCTTATCCTAGTGCCTATGTCATTGTCGCATGTTCCATTTGGCATTTTGAAAGATCTCAGATATTTCAAGTTATCTACATATTCTAATCTTTCTTGATTTATCTTTATTAGTGTTGATTGTCATTCTGAATTTGTGCTTTTATGTTCTTGACCTTGGTTTTCTTGACATTTAGCTTGAGTCCTGCTTCTTTACCTGCTATATTCACCCTGTGCAGAATTCTTATCACACTTGTGGGATTGTCAGATAAGAGTGCTGTGTCATTCACGTATCTTAGATTTATAATGTCTCTGCCTCCTACATTTATTACCATGTCGTCAATATCTGCTTCTCAAATGATTTTTTTTTTTTTTGCTGCGTGTATATTGAAGAGATAAGGAGACAAAATGCATCCTTGGTGAAACCCTTTTCGATGCAAAAAGGGTTCACAGTTTTGATTGTTCCATCTGATGGTAGCTTTTTGATCTTGATATAGAGAGGAAATTAGAGCATTTAAGTGCTTGGGAAAAGCCATCTTTGTCATGGTTTCCAGTAGTTCTAAGTGAATGACACTGTCGAAGACCTTGCTGTAATCAATGAAAGTGATAAATCCTTCCTCATTGCAGTTTCTTATTGTCTCTACGATGATTTGTAATGCAAATAGCATGTCAGTGGTGCCTCTGTTTGTTCTCTATCCCGCCTGACAATTTGATAGTTCTGTTCCATCTTCTTCCTCATACGATTCAGGATAATGATGAGTAGAATTTAACTTGTTAGACTGATTAAGGCAATAGTTCTATATTTGCCGCATTCTTTTGTGCTTCCACTTTTGTGAAGCATCACAAACTCATGTGATTCCCAGCCATCTGGCCATTGTTGTCTTCTCCACATGTTACTATATAGGTTCTGGTTCAGATAAGTAAGTAAGCAACTTGGATGGCCCTTGCTCCTGTCTCACCGCGGTGCTTTATGAATCCACTTGGTATGCCATCCAGACCTGGTGACTTCCCTGATTTGATGATTTTTATTGCTGATTCTGTCTCTTTCATAAGTGGGTTCTGGCTATAGCCTTGTAATTCTTTTTCTCTTTCTTATCTGAATAACCAAAAAGGTTTGATCCATATTCGTTTCATCTTCTGAATACCTCATCTGATTCTGAGAGCATATTACCACTATTTAAGTTATATAAAGATATTTAAATTTAAAAAAAGAAAAAGAAAAAGAAATAAAAGCTAAACCCACATGTTTTGATTTCGGATCTCTCTTCTCTACACTGTCCTGGTCCTTCTTTCCTTCACATGACTTTGGTTTTCTTTTCACCACCGTACCCATAGAGTCCATGACTTCTGTTTTTGAATTGCTGGATGAACTGTGCTTTTCAATTCTCTTCTTCTGTTCAAACTTTCTTCTGATTGACCTTGAAAGGAAAAAAAAACAAACAACAACAAAAAAGTGGTGATGAACAAAGAATAGATGATTAAAATGGCATTTATTTCAGGATGCAAATTCATGTCAGCGTTAGATAATTGTATAAAGGTCTATGAATAACACGCACAAATGGAAGTATCTACTGAATAGTTTAAGTATTAGTCGTTAAAATAGCAAATAAACTCAACTAGCTGAATATTCTTGTTATTGCACCCAAAGTAATTCCTTCTACATGTAGTATGTTGATATTAGTGTTTCTAACTTAAAATCTTCTGTATCTTTACTTCTATTTTACAATTAAAGTTCTGCTTAAAATCCTCTGTAAATTTACTGTATTTTACATTGGTCAGGAGTTTATTCCTCAATCTGAATGGTACTATAGGCATTTTGCGGTACCTAGTACAATATTTGGTTTTTTTCCAATTCATTTGACACTTTACCCTGTTTTAGTGAAGTCCGGAATATTTATAGGGGCAACATACACCTCAACTAATTCTGATAATGATATATTACGCTCATTTTGGGTTAATTGTACGAGTGTAGGTATAAGACGCACATTAATTTTTAAAAAATGTTAGAACCATGTGAGCATGCTTTTCAAGAAATACATGAACAAATTACCGTTTTTTTCCCATATAGGCCTCTTTGTCTTCTAAAGCCTCTTTAGTACCAGACTCCCAATACTGTTCGCGTAGGCGTTTTCTTTTCTCGTAGCGCAATTTTTGTTTTTGAAGAACTTCTTCATACTTCTCTGGATGTTGCTCCTTCAACAGTCTCCGGCTCATAGCACTTCTGCTTGTTCCAAAAATCTGTACAGACATTTAAACTACATGTATATATACTAACTACTCTATGTATAATGCAATTGAGCCTTAAAGCTATTGATTGAATCAATTTTGATTTGTTCCTATTACTATTATTTAAGTAATAATAATAATAATGATGATGATAATAACAACAATACTGTGCACACCTGATATATCGACATATACAGTACCAGATGATTTATGTCGATATAAGAGAAAGTCGATATTAAAGAAACCCTTTTAAAATAAGATTTTTGTTTTGTTTACAAGAGTGTTAATTGCAAAAGAGTGTGTTTTGAGGCTGCTACGTTTTCACTATCTCAACACTGGGATCTCTGTTGTCCCAACCTTAGTAACAAAATCTTCAGCTTTTTTCTAGAGAGATGCCACACTAGTTTGTGACTTCATTGGCTTATTCAGCTCAATTGTATCATTTAAAGGTATGGTGGCATGCCCTATGATGTCCCTGCCATTTTGCAGAATCCACTGAACCCGGTATCAAAATCATGCCTTGACTTTTGTGTTATTTTATCCCATACCAACAGCCTGTCATGTAGTAGTGTAGGGCAAGGCAAACAAAGACTGATTTGCCTTTCACTTTTCACTCTCACTAAATCCACTCCTTGCTATGTAACCTGTCTAATCTGGGCCTAGAAGAATTTGACTGTGACAGTGGGAATGGGAGGCAATAACTGTAGTGGAAGTAAGCATTGTTGAAGGGTGAGTAAAGGAGAGGGAAAGGGGATGGAGAGGGGGGGGGGGGTCTTTTTGTCCGCAATAACCTCTGGTCTTTTAGCTTGCTAATTTTGATCATACACATGTCGAAATATCAGATTCAAGAGTGACAGGGTGTCAATTTAGAGGAAGGAACTTAGTAATAGCTAAGAGGGGAAAAAAGCGGACCATACAAGTCATGTCGATATAAGGGAAAAGTCGAGAGAAGCGATGTCGATATAAGTGGTGCGCACTGTAATAATAATGATGATGATGATAATAATAATAATAATAATAATAATAATAATAATAATAACGATAATAATAATGATAATAAAAATAACAATAATAATAATAATGATAATAGTAATAATAATAATGACATCTTAAGGAAAAGGGATCTGCATTTGCTAGAATTGAGACAAAATCTAAACATACTTCAAACCTTTTACTCTATTATAAGTACTTGTTTTGAAAAAGTTAAGAACACAAAACTCACCTTCTTTGATTTGTTGTCTTTCCTCAACTTGTTCACAGAATTGTCCTTGATCTTCCTCTGTTCTGATGATACAAGTTCTATTTTCACCATTGTACTCCCAGAGTCTGTGACTTCAGTTTGTGAACTGCCTGAAGAAGAGGGCTCTTCAATTTTACTGTCATGTGCAGATTTTCTGTTAGTTGATCTTGAAAGAAAGAAAAAAACAAACAAAAAAACCCAAAATAAAAATGTGATAAGGAAAAAAAAATATATAAAATTTATACAGTCCAACATGTGTTTCTCGTCCTTGTTGGGACGGAGAGATAAAGATGAGGAATCAGTGAAAAGTGGAATACATGAAACTTGTTTGGGACATTGGATCTGGGAAGAGGGATCCATCAGGACACGGAATATGAGGACGAGGAAGGCATGTCTAGACTGTAGATCCATAAATAAGGTACAAATAAAAGTAGCTATCAAATATAAGACATATGTACGTATCAATTTAACAAATAATTAAAACAATGTAAAAATGCATTAAAAAAACAAAACAGGAACAAATTACCGTCTGTTTTTCATGTAGGCCTCAGTGCCCTCTGAGGCCTGTCTAGCGCCAGACTCCGAATGTTGCGGACACAGTCGTTTTCTTTCCGCATACTGCAACCTTCTTTTTTTCAGGTGCTCTTCATACTTTTCTGGACGTTGTTCCTTCATCTGCATGACCTGCTCCGTACTCCTACTTGTTCCAGACATCTGTATAGATATTTACACTCTACATAATACATGTACTGTACATGCATAAATAATATGAAAGTCTTGAAATTATTGCATTTTGATTTGACATTATTAATCAAATACAAACACTATTATTATTAATAGTATAATGATAATTAGAACAATAATAATAACAATAACAATAGTAATAATAATAATAATAATAATAATAATAATAATAATAATAATAATAATAATAATAATAAAACATCTCAATAAAAAGGGATCTATAATTATATTTACTAGTATTTGATTAAAGACAAAAAGATAAAATCTTATCAGATTTCATACTATTCCTTTTGTAAAACAAAGATATATAGTAAAACAAATATATAATATACAGGAGCTTGATTAAATAATTATATGTAAAAAAAACCAACCCGAAAAACAAAACAAAGACAAACATAAAAACAGCAAAAAACAAAAAAATACCCCCAAAACTAACCTGTTCTCTTATCACCATCGAACCTTCAGAGTCCATGACTTCTATTTGTGAACTGGAGGGTGAACTGGGCTTTTCAGTTTTCTTCTTCTGTGCAAATTTTCTGTGGATTGCCCTTGAAAGAAAGAACAAATAATCCCACAGAAGTGAAAAGGAAGAATGAAAAAATGTTGAAAATGGCATTGGTTATCAGAGTAAGATGATTGAATATTGATCTATAAAAAAACATAAAACCACAAATGAAAGTAGCTACCAAGCAGGAGGAAAAGACATACATTAAAAAGTAGAAAAGCATGAACAGTCAATTAAGTGGTACCCAGTACAGTATTTGATGTTTTCCCATTCATTTTGGCACTTTACCCTGATTTAGTGAAGTCAGGAATATTTATAGTGACATACACCTCAACTAATTCTGATAATAATATATTAAGCTCATTTTGGGGTAATTGTACAAGTGTAGGTATAAGACACACATTAATTTTAAAAAAATGTTAGAGCCATGTGAGCATGCATTTCAAGACATACAAGAACAAATTACCGTTTTTTTTCCATATAGGCCTCTTTGTCTTCTAAAGCCTCTTTAGTACCAGACTCCCAATACTGTTCGCGTAGGCTTTTTCTTTTCTCGTAGCGCAACCTTTGTTTTTGAAGAACTTCTTCATACTTCTCTGGATGTTGCTCCTTCAACCGTCTCCTACTCATAGCGCTTCTACTTGTTCCAAAAATCTGAATAGACATTTAAACTACATGTATATACTAACTGATAT
>JBCJKF010208719.1:0-15201 GCA_039654545.1 Plocamopherus ceylonicus | reverse complement strand
TTGTTTGGGGGGGGAGTGGTTTTTTGGGGAAAAAAAAAAAAAAAAAAAAAAAAAAAAAAAAAAAAAAGAAAATGAAAGCTTCCTTTGAAAGAAAAAGGAACCTAATTTTTCAGCAACTTGAATCCAAGACAATTATGTAGTAAAATAGTTTTGTCCCTACATCTTTAAAACTGCAGATAATATATAACAAATTCATTGACTTTGGAAATTGAATCTACAGTTAACCATTTATGTCAATTAATCAATTTATATATGTTACCTGTATGTTATTTATAATTCCAAATCCACATTATGAACTTCCAATTGTACAGTAAAGTTCTATAGTTGTATGATGGTATTATGAGGTGTAAGCATATGTTTACCCTTTAGAACCACCATGCTGCAATTTCTCTGTCAAGGGATGAGAAATCGTCTTGTGTTATTCAAGTCCAAACCTAAAAGTTAATTGGTAGGCTTGAATATTAAATAGACCAGAGAAGCAAATAATTTGTGACTTTACGTTGCCTTTCCCCCATGTGTGCCCAGAATGCAACTGCCATAATAAAGCTGATGAGTGTGTGTACAATAAATAGACCAGAGAAGTAAATAATTTGTGACTTTATGTTGCTTTTCCCCCATGTGTACCCAGAATGCAACTGCCATAATAAAGCTGATGAATGTGTGTACAATGCAACTGTTGATGCCAAGATGTTGAGTTTGAACATGGAAGGCAAATATGAAGGAGGAGGAGTTTGCCTCAACTGCAGGGTAAGGAGAAATTTATCAACTGTTAAAGACAAAACATGATCACAGAGACGCAGTTTTTGAGCTTTTGGGATTACAACTGAGAGGTTGGGGGGTCAAATCCCGTGCAGGACAATATAATTTACCCTTGGACAAGGTTATTTACACAAATTGCTTCCACTTGCGGCCTGTTCTTACAGCTGCCTCTCTGTTTTTGGTTGAAAATCAAGAGAACAATTTCCCTCCTGGGATAAATTAAGTGGAATTTTATTTATTTATTTTTTTCTTTTTCATGGCATTGGCATACACATCAGGGACTGGTTTCTGTTGAGATTTTGTGAGCTGCCTTTTCCTGTCAGTCATACATTGCTAAATTACACTTAATTGGACATTGCTGCTTTATAGTCTATCATACAGTGCTCCATTTAATTCATTTATGCATTGTTAAATTCTACTAAATCATCATTGCTATATTTTATTGAGTCATACATATTGAATTAAATCTTGTCGCAAACTGACACATTACAGTCATTTCTAGAAATATTAAAGCATACATTTCCTAACTACATTCAGTCTTAAATTGCCAATTTTAATTTATTTTTAAAGAGTGAAAACACCAAAATAGGGGGTAAATCAATAATGAAATGTAAGAGCTCGCGAAAGAGGCTTCAGCAAGTTTGAGTGAAAAAAGATTGCTAACTATTGTTAGTCCTTAGGGATTCGATGGTGAGGAGGAACACAATGAAATGATACTAAAGGGAGCCTACTGTCATTTTTTTTTTTTATCTATGTTTGTAACAGTAGTTAGTTTCTTCTTATATTTTACATATATAAGTTAATACAATAATTTTTGCTTACACCCATATTTTTTTATTTTTTTCATAGAAAGTATGATATATTATAATATCTGCATGAAAATTTTATTTAAGGTTCAGGCAATTTTTTTTCATGTATGTATATGTCTTTTTTTAGGAATATACCACAGGTATCAATTGTGAACGTTGTGTTGATGGATATTATCGCCGTCCTGGTGTGACTCCCGAGATGAGCCGACCATGCTCAAGATGTCGGTGCAGAGAAACAATGACATCAACCGACAAATGTGTTTTAGATGATTCTCGTGTCAGAGAAGGTTTGGTAGGTATTGTTGAAAGAAACTAGGGGGCGGGTGTTGAAGGAAATTTGAAAGCAGAGACTAGAATTTTTGAACCAGAAAAAAGCCCTCGCTCCCTTTCCCACCCAAAACAATACAAACAGACAAAAAGCCAAAACCAAACAATAACAATAAAGCAACTAAACAAAAGCAAAGCCATCAACAACTAAACCCGTAGAAGCCACCCAATCCCAACTCAAACCTTATCCTGAGAAATTATTCAGCCTCCCCTTTAGGTCTAATTTGATTTCAGTATTATGTTGAACAATTTAAAAGGATTATGTTTTCATAGGTGCAGTATTTATCTCTTATTGAGGTCCTATAATATTGATTAATTCTCCTCATTGTCCTTATGCGATCAATATGTAGACATGCTTAATATTTTTTAAGCCCTTTTTTATATTTTTGTTTAATTTCATCATGTTTTAAATGTTTGCAGAACCCTGGAGACTGTATATGTAAGGAAGGATATGCAGGTTCATCTTGTAATAGATGTGCTTTTGGTTACTCTGGTTATCCAAATTGTCGGAAATGTTTGTGCAACCCAGCTGGCACAGTTGACCCAAATGCTTGCATTGGAGCTTGTTCATGCAAGGTGTGTACATGTATATCTATACAAGTTTTCTTCATAATTATGTTTCCTTATTGCTCTGTGGTGAAATCAATTTATTATTCTCATTAAATGTGTTTACATTATTTGAATGATCAAATGTTAGACTCCCCTTTATAAAAGTGTCAGAGAATCCATAATAGCTGACGAACTCATTTAGTTTAGCATTCTTGTCAACATGCCTAAAGTAATTCATTATTGCTGTCTAAATGCAACTTGAATGATGCATACTATAGACGGCTTTATTCATCACTCCTATTGAAAGAACAAAAAGTGACAGGTCATTTCAGATTCAACAAAATAAAAATCAAGCCCTTATGCGTTTTGATTTGGTCTTTGGAAAATTAACTTACTTTTATCATGCATTTCCATTTTTTTTATGTTTAATTAACTCTAATTTGATCCCGTGTTCCTTTGTGAAAGAAATTTTCTGAAATCAGTTCTTACTTATGAATATTGACAGGCAAATGTAGCTGGTAGCAGGTGTGATTACTGCAAGCAAGGACATTTTAACCTGGACAAAGACAACCAGCTTGGCTGCACGTCTTGCTTCTGTTTTGGAGTTTCCTCTGATTGTGACAGTGTGAAATGGGGTGTCACACAGGTGGGATATTTGTGATTATTGTGGAAAGAAATTGTAATTTTTGTAGAAATACTTTATCAAGACTGCAAGATTTTGTCTAATGATCAATATCAACTACTTCTTTCTTGATTAAAGTCATTTAATTTTATCAAAAAATTGTCATACAATACTCTTTCATAAATACAATTTATTGGAACAAAACTAATGGAGCAGTACTTCTTATTCTCTAAAAGGAACTTAAAAAAGAAAAGCAAAGAAAAGCACTTTTCGTAGACATTTTTTTTATTACTATATAGTTTCTGTTTACTCTGTTTTCAAGAATGTTGAAAGTCATGTTTTTTTTATTAGTGATATGGAAAAATGTAAGTTGATGGGGACAAGTTTTAGATACTACAAAGAGTGAAAGAAGATTATGTGTTTAGAGGCAACAATAGAGATAATATCCATATAGTTTCTGTTAGTGTATGTGCATTTGTGAAAGTGTATTTAATGATGATTTAAGCTTTAAATCTTTTTATTCCTACTTAATTTTTTCTTTTCTTTTCGTTTTTTTTTTTTTTTTGAGTTTTAATAAATGAAGATTTTTTGACGTCATCACTGACAGCACTGACATTGTGTTCATCTTGTCTTCTTTTATCTTATATTAATTATAATAAATACATTTAATTATAATACATTAATGATAAAAGTGGAAAAATATAATAATAGTAATAATAATGATAATAATAATAATAATAATAATGATAATAATAATAATAAGAAGAAGAAGAAGAAGAATAACAATAGTAATAATAATAATAATAACAAAAATAATAGTAATAATAATAATAATAATAATAATAATAATAATAATAATAATAATGATTATAATGATGATGATGATGATTATGATGATGATGATTATGATGATAATAATAGTAATTATTATAATTTATTGAAGCTGTATTATTATTTTCTTCCTGTCCCTTCACCCAAAATCTGGGGCACAGGTTGAGGATTTGAATGGCTGGGTTCTGGCTAACGTGGATTCCGGTGGTTTCACATTGCTGCCAAGGGCCTTTGATGATTGGCTTGAGGCAAAAACTTACCTGCTGAAGATCAACCAAGTGGGCCCCCGCTCCTACTCCAATGAGGACATCCACTACTGGGTGGCACCAAGGACCTATTTAGGAAATAGAGTAAGTGTATCTGCCAAGGTGAAGATAAGATAAGATATACATATATATTTCTTTTTTGTCCTTGGAGATAAATTTGGGTTGACTTTTCTCTCTACAAAGATTAATTTTATACATTCAGTAGCCTACATTATTACCTGTGGAATATAATAATTCAGAATTAGCTATGCGTAAACTTAAATTCTTTATACAACAATTAAAACAAAAAAAGACAGCTTGTAAAGGAAGTTTTTTAGAGATTGGAATTCAAAATCATTTTATGCAAGATGAAAAGCTTTTCTTCTCTTTGATGATTATTCACATAGAACTGATTGAGTTTAAAGGTACTTAATAAAATCAGAAAAAAATTCCTAGTTTGATTTATCTAGTGTTTTGCTTGATATTAGTAACTGAAAAAAGGAGAAATCCTTTGCGTGATTTAAAAAAAAATTCTAGGTAGGAAGTAGAGGTGCCTTATTTTACATATTTGTGGCATGCTGAGAATGTATAATGTAGCCTGGAGTGACTAATGAATTTTTCCATACTTAAATTTAGTGAATAAATAAGAATGGGTAATAAAACCATTGCAACATACTTCACTGCATGCAACAATATTTTTGTCATGTTGTTTTTGTTTTCAGCTAAGTTCTTATGGAGGAAATCTGGAGTTTACCATCAAGTATATCCTTGACCAGAAAATTCCAACCACATATTACCTCCGTGCTCCTAATATTGTTCTGGAGGTTTGATAATTTTTTTCTGCCTTCTCATCACTGTTAGCTTTTTCATCTGTGATTTTCTGTCCATCATTATCCTTTCATTTTGATCGCCTTAATAAGGGCTTTTTATATACATTGTAATTTTGAACATTTGAGGTGATTCAGTAATGAAAAAAGGATATATGATCTTTTATGTTTTTAATTTTTTTAGATACTTTTATTTTGTGACATCAAAGGAGATAACACCTTATTACTTCCAAATTTTTGTTTTTATATTCATATTTTTTAGTTTTACTGCATCACATACAAAAAGGAATTCATGCGCATCATAGAAAATCCAAATACGAGCAACAAAAGTGATCCAAGGCTGAAGAGAAAAATCTTAAAATGATTATCCGAGAGAATTAAATATACTGATGCTGAAATTTACATGATCATGGGGCGATCTATGCCATTTATGATGAAAGTGTCACAGCTGGTATGTTTCAACTTTCTGGTTATCAGCAACCAAGGGGACATTCCAAAAATTGTACAAGAGAAAGATTAGATTAGACATCTGAAACATTTTTCTACACTCAAAGAGTGGTTGACATCTGGAACAGTTTGGCACAATAAGTTTTTATGCGCAGAATCATAAAACATTGAAAAATTGCCTCAATAAATGCGTCTAAGGTCACCCATTGGTGTGCGATTTCAAAACCCAACTTACACCCAGGAGCACGCATGCCTGGAACTTGAATAAAGAATTAAGCTAAAAGAATAAAAAAAAAATAAAAAAATTTGTATTTGAACAAAGAGGCTCAGGAGAACCTGTGTTCATAACCACAATTACATAAAATAACATATATCTGTACCATTGGTGATGATTTTGTTAACCAGTATTTTTAATCTCCCTTTCAGGGTTCCAACATATCACTGACCACGAACAAGGAATATGTCAGAGAGATCATAGAAAATAAAATCAGTGTGGTTCTGCATGAATCATTGTGGTTTCATTCATCCAATGGACGGCCAGCAACCCGACAGGACCTAATGACGTTGTTGTACCGACTTGACAGGATCCTAATAAGGGCTACCTATCACATGGCACAGGACACTGTGTAGTAAGTCTTCTACTTGATTTTGAGTCCTATACATAAAGTCTGTCTAAAATGAGCCAAATCTACCCTTGTGTAATTGCTACGGTGCTCTAGCTATGATGTGTAAAAAGTTGACTAGTTGAGCTTATTTGCTGGTTGTTTTTTTTATTTCACTCTCTTTAGTAGGATCTGTGGCTGTAAATCTTGGCTTTGAAAGATGCCATGTTACTTGCCATTAAAGTTATCAGAAAAAGTTTCTCACTCATGTTATTTTCACCCAACATGTATTAAAAGAGTTGTTGACTATCTCCAATGAAAGGCCTTGTCAGTTTTTTTCCGATACAAAAGAAGAAAAGTAGTCCCTTTAAGCCTTTTGGCTCATAAAGCTGGAGTTGATCCTGGTTTCCATAACATGAAGCAGACAGTGGCATTAGATCTATCACATTCTGAATGGGATGCTAGTTTATTGCTACACTTTGCATGCAAGCCAAAGCTATAAACATTTTCCCCTTGGTCGAGTGAAAAACAAGGGAAAATTTTGTTATTAAGGGAAAAAACAAAAATGTTGCTCTGTGACTTTGAACTAGTAAGCAATTTTCTGATGCTAGAGTTTCACGTGTACTTGCAGAAAATGATTTTCATTATTTCCTTTTCTTCCAAAGCTTAATATTTTGCATATTAATTTCTAGTCTGCTAACCTTGAAGCCTAATGTGTAAACATGCATTTCAGCTTGAAAGATGTGAAGCTAGACAGTGCTAGTCCATTGGTGATGGATGGCAGTTCCATGCCTAATGTTGAACAGTGTCGTTGCCCACAAGGATATGCAGGCTTGTCATGTGAGGTAAGTTAAGGGAGGACGCTGGTGGGAATTTTCTGAATTTTATGCAAAATTTTCTTCTTTTTTTTTTTTGCACCAAAACCCTTCGGCCACCTTCCAAGGTTCCTTGTAGAACTGTCTTGGGGATACTATCGTGGTGAGTGACGTGTTCAAACCATGACAGCTTCCTCCTTTTCACAAGCCCAAGGAGATGCTCTTGCGGACCTGCCCGTGCTGTTATCTGACCACGGACAAAGTCATTGGAAATCCCTAGTATGCGTCCATAGCATTTTGTTTCAAAGGCTTGGATTCTTCTGCTTGTCTCGGCTGTCAAGGTCCAGCTCTCGCAGCCGTAAAGAAGGATGGACAGGACCAGGGTTTTGTACAGTAATATCTTTGTTTGGAGGCTGATGTCTTTGCTGTTCCAGATCTTGCTTAGTTTTGCCATACAGGATGTTGCGATGGCGAGCCTGGTCTTGATTTTGGTGGTAGAACGGCCGTCTTTGGTTAAAGTGGCGCCGAGGTATTTGAAGGCATCCACCTCCTCAAGTTAGGCAATCTAATTGGTCAATAACAAAACAACAGCAACTAAAATTCTACTTTTTGATAAGTCAGAGATTTTGTTTACCTATTTGACTAAAGTATAATGACTTAAAACAAGGCATTGACTAAGGCAAGAAAAATAAAACAAAAAACACAAACAGCGACAACATCTGTTCCTGACTTTCCTCCATCCCCTCTGCCCTCCCCTCCCCCCCTCCACCCCCAATAAAAGAAAGAAGAAAAAAACAACAACAACCAACAACAAAAACAAAAATCAATTAAGTCTCAACATTCTCAGAAAATTGTCCACAGTATATTCAATTATTATTTTTCTGTGATGCAATAGAAAGGTAATTGTATGAAAAGAACATTTATTATTTTGACAACTTGTTCTTTAGGTGGTTTTTGTTTTGTCTTTTTCTTTCCTGTTTGTTTTTTGTTTTTTTGTTTTTTAGTTAAATATTTGGTGCTTTTTTTCATAAAATCGTTACACTTTTTGTTGTAATTGAGAGTAAAAGAAAGCATGATATCCATGGACACTTGCATCAACAGAGTTGTGCTCCAGGTTGGACTAGAGTGAACAGCCAACTGTATAGAGGAGTTTGTCGCAAATGTGAATGCCACAATCATGCATCTGAATGTGATCCCTATACAGGGAAGTGTTTGGTGAGCTATACATCTTCCTTTGTAGTGTTTTAAATGTAAGAATCATCTGAAACTGAGGCAATGGGAAGAATACTTTGATTTCCTGTTTTATACAAACAATTGTAATTGATATTGAAGATAATTTACTGATGAACATGACAAATTATCTGATCTTTTGAAGTTAAACAGATACACGTAATGGTACTCCCAGCTGTGTAGATATAATTAAATTTTATTTTTCACTTTTATTTTTAGGAAAAACTTGAATGGATGAGCATCATCTTGATTTAAAAGAAGACTTAATGTTAAAATGCTAATTGCTTCGAATCTCAGTTTTTATCTCAGCTATATGTAACTGAAGACTATTGGTTTTATTTAAGCTAAATTATGAAGTAAAAGGAATATTTAAAGTTTATCGCAATTTGACAAGGTGGTGTGTTTTTCTTCTGGTTGTTCTAGAACTGTCAACATAGCACAACAGGAGACAACTGTGAAGTGTGCTTGCCTGGGTTTTACGGGGATCCTCGCCATGGTGAACCTGATGCCTGTAAGCCCTGTGCCTGTCCGCTGGTTGCGGGGTCAAATTTCTTTGCTGAGAGATGTCTTGCCAGACCCACACCTCAAGACAGAAATGCATATGAGTGTCTAAATTGTGTAGAAGGATACATGGGTCCCAGATGTGGAATGTAAGGCCATAACTTTTTTTCTTTTTGTAAGCAATAGAGACATATTATAGGAATATTTTCCACAGCTTTTGAGCAATCCATACCTGCTCCTGTAACATTTGAAGATAAAGATTTGAACCCCCACCCTCAAATCATTTAGCAGGATTTTTTTTTTAAATATGCTATTCAAGAAATACAAAACTTTAAAATCAAAAGCTTTACTTTTCTCATAAGCAAAACATAACCTTAACTATCCCTTCGATTTGCATTTTGTATTGTTGATTACTATGCGTCCCGAAAGCTGTATGCTTTGATATATATGCACCTTCACAACTTGCAAAGCAGCACTCATTATACAATTTCCACCACTTAGTGTCTGGCCAGATAAGGGAACAAGATTTACAGAAAAAATTTTGTGTGAATACTGTTTTCATTCAATTATTAAATCTTTTTTTTTTTTTTATTTCAATTGATCTCTGAATTTGTTTACTAAATACATTTTGAAGAGTATGCCACAATGAGCTTTATTCAAACTGATGACTCTTTCAGGTGTGCTCCAGGATTCTATGGCAATCCAACGGAGGTTGGTGGCTCATGTAGACGGTGCGTTTGCGGTGGAAATATCGACATGACCAAACCAGGCAACTGCAACAATGTGACTGGTGTTTGCAACCAGTGCACCAACAACACTGAAGGCGAATATTGTGAAAAATGTGTTAGGGGCTATTATGGATCAGCCGTCAATGGAGATTGCAGGCGTGAGTTTATATTTTATTCATTAAGTGGGGGATGGTATTAAAACAATTTAATATTTTAAACTTGTATGAGATAAATGTGGATTTTAAAGATTTGCTGTCTTTGTTTGCCAGATTTAATATTCATATTTAAATAATTTGTAGAATTCATTTAAATGATACAATTAAAATTTTATCAACATCATGTACATATACGTATATCCTTAACATCAGGTGTTTTTATTAATTTTTTTCATAGTCAAGCCAACCAACATTTGTAATAAAACAAGAAATTTGGATAGAAAATACGCATTTTGGACCAATGATTTATCATGCACATATAATACATTAGTGATAAAAACTACACCAAATGTTACTTTCATCCTATTTTTATATGTATTTAATCAAATCTATAGAAGCAGTTTGTGTAACTTAGTTAAATCATGTTATCACATGATGCTTAAATCAGGGAAATTTTCCTCTTTTTTAAAATGAAAAGTGTGACTTCATGTGTTTCAACTGAAACACCATGGTAAAGCTCTGACATATTCTGAAACGAGTTGGCCTTTTTAAGGGTTTCTAATAAGTTCTTTATTTCCCTTTCACTCATCTCCTTCCATGCTCATTTTAGTATGGTATGTCCTCTTAACATATACGGCTGGTAGTTTAATTTCTCTAAATTGTGACATGTTATCATTTTCTTTCTACTTCCTTAGCCTGTAATTGCTATGAAAGAGGTTCTAACAATTTGGAGTGTCATCCTCGCAATGGTCAGTGCTCCTGTCGGTATCGATTTGCTGGGCGCCGGTGTGATAGATGCCAGGTATGGTATATCTAGTTACTAGTAGTTACAGTGGCAACAATAATTCACAAAATCAAAGCATAATACCGGCAATATGATAGTCTTATGATTTAATTTAGTTGGATTATGGAAAGGTCAGAAACTTCTGAAAAAGAAAGATTTCAAAGACCAATGAGCAATATGCAAACATTTGACTTGCTTGACTCAGGTCCTTTGGCTATCAGGGTCATCAGACTTTGTAGCTTTGGCTGTTTTCTTTATCTCCGAGGTGATGACTCTCTTTCATCTCACTCCTCAAATTAAATTGTATCAAAATTTGATCTTTCATGTAGCTTTAAATAAGAGAATAGAAACTTTGTATAACCATTTCTTGTGATATTTTTTTTTCATTACAGCCTGGCTATGGAAATATTGCAGTTGGTTGTGAAAGATGTTCCTGTGACAGGTCAGGTTCTACTGGTTTATCTTGTGACCCTGTTAGTGGACAGTGCCCCTGTAGGGATGGAGTTGGTGGACTGAACTGTGACTCTTGTAAGGAAGGCTATTTTGGCTCGCCACGCTCGTATTGTCAAGGTAAACTGAAAGAGTAGATAACACAAAACAAACAGCTTAAAATGTTTATTTTCCTGGGCCAACATAATCTACATCACTATCAGGTACAAAATTTTATTGGCTTGAAAATAATGCAAATGAGATGATACGATGAAGTAAAGGTAATGAACGACAAACAGAAGCCTCTAATGAAATGTTAATGTGTGATTTAAATATTCTCTGTCAAACTTTCCACATTTAATTGAATGCATCATCTAGGAGGTTTGGAGCTTGCCGTTTCAAGGGGCTGGAGGATTGTTTTTCTTATTGTATTGATGTGAAGAAGTCAAAAGTCTCAAGTGCTTTAATTTTGTTGTGTGGGCGCTTTGCATCACAAAAAACTTAAATTACTCAGCACGCACAGTTCAAATTCAATTTATTTATTTATTTAAACAAAATATAATAAATCAAATTGCCATTCTCTGGCTCAGATACATTCCCACAAAATAGACAAAGAAAGTACACGAAATAAGTACTGCAATTGTATAAAACGGTTTAAGATGATACAAAAATAATATTATGCACTGAGGCAAAGACACCGCACTCCTAGTTACACACTAGGACTAGGAGTGCGCATAAAAATATAGTCCCTGTGCGTGCTGGTAACTCAAAATCACTCAGTTAGATCAGCTAGATTGTTTAATGTCACCTCAAACAATTAAACATATATTTAACCGTAGGATTTATTTCCTTGTATTTTTAAAAATATTTTTTCGTTTTTCATCCTGTTTTAAACTAATGTGATGATATGTTAGAGAGTGTAAATCCTTTTGATGTGTCATAATTAATGTTTCAAATACTATGTTAAGGTTTAATTCAAATTATTCTCTACCTCTATAAATATAAAAAGAAAAACAGAAAAGAAAATGTTCAAAAGATTTGGGATGTAAAGAAATATATTTACAATCCAATAATGTTTGTTTTTATGTTTTTGTTTTCCTTTTGTTTTGTGTTGTTTTTTTTCTGGGGGAATTTTGTGTGTGTTTGTTGGGATTTTTGAGGGTTTTTTGTTTTGTTTTTCTAGAAGTGTTTAAAGAATTTCATTATTTTCTTTTTCAGCTTGCAATTGCCATGAGCAAGGAAGTGAAAATTCTGGTCAATGTGATCAGTCGACTGGCATTTGTCAGTGTAAGCCCAATGTTGAAGGAAGAAAGTGTGACAGATGTAAGGTAGGCTCATTTCCATGTGTCACTCATATGTCTGGAAATTTCTTTATTTCTCTTTGTTATGTGGATAACTTTGTGGCAGATATGTCTCCTTGTTCATTTCATGTGTTTTGCAATGTAACTATTTGTGATTTTCTATTTTCTCTCTTGTAGATCCATAATTGAAAGCAAATCTTGTTTTATGTATCACTGAATATACTATTTCTGAGCACATTTTCAATTTGAACAAATATTTATTGAAGAACTGTTTACTATGAAATTCTTTTGATTTCCCTTAGAATCATGACACCAAGAAAACATTCTTTTTCTTTAATATAAGTTTTTAGATTTAGCTTTTATGCTATAAAAGTAATATCCTGGTTTCAGAATTCTCATGATGTTATACTGCTCAGTGGATTTTTCTAGCGTAATTATTCTATTTTCAGTCTTACTTGTATTCATTTCTTGAACTACTCATGCCTTTCAGAGCCAACACTTTGGTCTTGTCTCTGGCAAAGGCTGCAGTGCTTGTGACTGTGATCCAATTGGTTCATATGGCAGCATGTGTAGAGAAATTACTGGCCAGTGTAACTGCAAACCTGGGGTTGGAGGTCGTCGTTGTGACACTTGCTTGGACTCTTATTATGGATTTTCTAGTACTGGATGTTTACGTAAGAATATCTTTGATGATTATGTAAAATTAAGGAGTTTGCATAAAATGTTTATGAGAGTTTCACTTCGGTCTTATGAGTGTTTTGACATATATGTTTTTGCTTCAGTAAAAAGAGAATTGTTGCACATTTTGGGAGCTTTAAAGTGTTTCGTCTTAGTCCTTGTATGCAAATGTTAAAACATCTAGAATTTTATCCAACTGCAAGAACAAGGGTTAAGAATTTAAACCAATGTTGAATTACATAGGTTAAAAATGATTCAGGATTTTCAACTTCATAGACTAATAAAAAGCCTTATTTTATCATTTTCTTTATCAGTTTAGAGGTTTTTATGATGAAAATCATATGTTATATACAACCATTGCCATCACTCACTTATTGTTGCATTTGTGTGTAAATGTGTGCAATGTCATGTACACATTGTGGCTATCTTTTAATAAGAACTATGTATTCTGTCTCACATATTGGAAATGTTTTGACCAAAGCAACAAAATCAAACGCCTTGGGCACTGTGTAATGATGAACTTTACTTTTTTTGTTTCTCCAGAGTGCAAACCCTGCAATAAGATTGGACATATCTGTGACCCTATTACTGGTGAGTGTGTATGCCCTCCGAACACAGAAGGGCCGAACTGTGAGAGATGCACCACAAACTGCTGGGGTTATGATGAGAAGGGTGGTTGCAAGGTAAGTTGATTACATCAAATTTGAAAAGCAGATGTTCAATAAGCTTTTAGTAATGGTGGCAGGTTTGTGTTTGAACACCTGTAACATTCACCTATGAAATGGGTTTAAAGGTTTCATGTGATCACAAAACGATAACATTCTTTGCCCCAATTGGTTTTAATTGCTAATTTAGATACTGTATTGTATTATATGAAAATTATCATTTAAAATAAGAAAACAACAACAAGCGAGACACAAAAAAAAAAAAAAAAAAAAAAAAAGAATTGTCTTGTTTGAAAATCAATTTGATTAAGGGTTTTATGCAGCAAAGTATATGCTTTCAAAATACTTACCTGCCAGTTTCAGAAAGGTAAACAAAATAATGACCATATTACAATAAGATGCCTTTCCATTTTTGTTTTGTTTCCATCCCTACATTTTATTGTTATAATTTTTGCAATTGCTTTATTATGCTTTTTTAAATGCATTAAAAAAAATGTTCTCATACTTTAATGGATATTTATAATATTAGTATAGTCTGAGATATGTATCCTTTCAGATAAAAGAAAAATTAGAATTGAAGTCCATTTTAGAATGATCGTTTGTGATCATAAATTTCTGCTAGGAGTTATAAAATGGGAAATTGTTCATGTTTATGGGTTATTTGTCCTCACTAGAAATATCACAATATGGTGATGGGATAATTCGATTCCTTTTGGTGATTTGATAGTTTGATCAACTCTTTCTAACAGAGACACATAGTCCCACACACTTCAAACTTTGTCTATTAGCTCTTTTCTCTTCTTTATTTTTTTTTTTTTTGTTTCTTTTTATGGAAGAATTGGATGAAGAAAGTCCAAAGCCGAAAAGCAAGGGCTTTGAATTTGAAAAGAAAAAAGTGGATAAGAAAACTTGAAAGACGAATTAGAAGATGGTGTAAAAGGAATAAGATAAGAGAAACAAAAGCTAGTAAATGTGGGTCAAAGGTGAGAGCTACACCCAGAAAAGGAAAAAAAATCATGCATGCATTGTTATTGTCATTTGAAAGAGAGAAAACAGAAAGAAGCCGAGAGATGTAATGTCTAACTGAATGCAACTAAAAATTGAAATCCACAATAACTAGGCATACTCAGTCACAGGAATGAAATTCATTTTTTTTCTTAACTTTTAACAATGAACTTTTCTTTGAATTAATTATTCTCATCTTTTGCTGAACAGTCATTTAGTTTCCTGCATTTTTTTGTTTTTCATGTCTATTTTTTAACCATATTCTTGATCAAAGATTGGTTGATTCTCCTAGAGATCACCAAGAACATGAAAGATCTTGAGTATTATTTGGTATGTGAAGTTTGTTTGAGATTCTTTTGAGATTAAAGTGCAAGTTAAGTCACTTCCTTAAACTTAACCTCTCCTGAAATAAAGAATTATTTAACACATACACTAATGTGCATAAACAATTTTTTTTGTAAAAGTATTGCTTTCAAAAAAGGTACATGATAAATTGTAATTCTGCGCCAGTTTCCGGGACTTTATGGAATTTAACTGCTGATAGGGTAGCATGCAAATCTAGAGAAAAAGTTTAAGTCTAGCTCTCTTTCTTTGATATTGTATCCATATTGAGTACTGAGAAAAGAGTACCATAAAAAAAAAATCACACAAAAAAGCAACATGCAACAATTGTCCGATTTTATCTGATTTGACAATTTATATCTGTCTTTATTTTTCTATTAATTCTTTTTTGGTGATCTTTATTGAAACCATAAAATATATAATCTTTCTGGGTCTTAAATGGGCTTTAGGCGTAAAAATAATGAGTGTTTATAATATTACCAAGATTTATTGGGCAAAGTGTGTGTGTGTGGGGGGGGGGGGGGGGGGGGGGGGGGGAGGTTTACCTTTT
>JBCJKF010207608.1:0-15203 GCA_039654545.1 Plocamopherus ceylonicus | reverse complement strand
CCCCCCCACCCCGAAAAATGACAAGATTTTCCTACTTCGGCGGGTACCCGGGTAATTGGACCACTACCCGGGTGTTACCCGGGTAGTGATTTGGGCGGGTAATCCCAGCCCTACTACTCGGTGGGTGAAAGAATAGCCTACATCTAAGCCTACATCAATGTGTTTTAGAAGGGCTGAGCTGTGTAGGCTACTCTGATTCTATGTGGCAACAAGCGGCTTCCGTTGGAGCTCTTCTAAATTAGAAATTATAGTAGGGCAATGAATAGGTCCGGTCGGGGAAATCTTTTGTGATTGGGAAAAGTTTCAGCGGCCCCACAAGGGCTTCTTCTCGGCTCAGGTGTGTATGTGTATGTGAGTGTGCGTGTGTGTGTGTGTGTTGTATACATCCAATTTTCAAAGACCTTCCCCTTTACTATCCTCATCCCCTCGCCCCCCCCCAAAAAAAAGTCCCCACAATAACTAAACAAAGCAAAAATTAAACAATACCCCCCCACCCCCCCCAAAAGAAAAAAACAACAAACAAACAAAACATACACAACAACAAAATAAAACAAAGCAAAACAAAACAAAACGCAAAAAACCCCAACAAAAACCAAACTCAAAACAATTTACATCCTTCATACCCACGATCCATTCTTCCAATGCTGTGTGTGTCTGGGTCCAATTTGAGGGAAAGGGGGGGGGGGGGGGAGTGGAGACGATAACGGCCTGCCGTCTTCCTCAACCACTTGATGTCACGCTGGCCGGTTGTCACACTCGTCACGCCCCTGCTGGTGAAAGGAAACTTCGGGTGGATAATTAGATCTACATGGCATGATTCAACGGGAGAAGGGGACATGAAACAAGGGTCACCAAATTAGTTTCACGTGGATATTATTCGACACCTTACAACAACAACAATTACAACAAGAACAACAACAACAACAACAAGTGATGAAAAAGCCACACATAAATATAAAGCGACAAAAACAAACACCAAAAAAAAAGTAAAAACAACCAAAACATCAACTAAAAACAAACCATAAAAGGAAACAACCACCCCTCCCTCCTAAAAACACCCCCAAAATGCAACAAAAACAGCAGCAACAACAACAACAACAACATCAAAACCCAAACAAAACAAACAAAATCAGCCAAGACCCAATAAACAAAACAGCAATTGATAACAAAGACATCTATAGACTAACCATTACTACTCCTATTACCACATTCAATGGTTGATTTCTAATTACACGAGCATGTTTGAACAAAAAACAGAGAGACAATCAAAAAGAAATCATGCAAACCAATACAAATGTAGATGTACATGTACTTAGCTATATTATGATCTGAGCAGTATACAATTTCATAGATGTGACATAATGTACCTTTTTGTCCTGTGTAGGCCTACACACAAACAGAGGCACACATAGAGACAAACACACACACACACACACACACACACACACACACACACACACACACAAAATGAAATGTTCAACGTGAGTCACACAATCTGTTGACCAAAAGAAACTCGGTATTGATCTAAGGCAACATCCTTTGGAACAGCCAGTCGGTTGATATTCAAATTTTACGGATGCAAATGTTGAAACTTTGCATATCACTAATATCAGCTATGTTGCCAGGATAAAGTAAATCCATCGACTCCCGTGTCAAGCTCTCTGGAAACAAGATACAAATATTGGAGAGAAATCAGTGGAAAACTAAAACTGGTCAGAACTTAATACATGTTCATGAGTTACGGCATGTTTGTCTTAAATAGCAAAGAAAAGAAAAACGAAGAGGAAACTAGAGCAAAGAAAATTGAAGAGGAAAATAGAGCAAAGAAAAGTGAGGAAGAAAAAAAAAGGCGAAGAAAATTGAGGAGGAAAAAAAGGGCGAAGAAAAGATCAAGACCACACCATCCCTTCTCATTGGTGCAAGTTATCTCCCAACACTTCAACCAAATGCTAGCAGAAAGCCAATGGCCCTGCTGTTGTTCTGGCCAGAAATCTTACAATACCATCACCCAGCCAGCTTCCACAAGTCTTTTGACGCAAGCCAGAAAGCTTCCTCATCCACAGACGCACAATGCCTGTCCCCCCACCTTTCGACAGCCCCCAAAGACCACGACCCAACCACCCCATGCCAGCCCCGTGACCGACCATGACCCTATACGATTACTCCACCAAGGTCAAGGGCAAAGCCAGACACCAGACAGCGATACTCGACGTGTTCCGGTTTGTTCACCAATGCCTGCAGCATCTCAACAATACGTGGCAACCATGATACTATTGGAACGTCCGTAAGCTGGATATAATATATATAAAAAACATTATATGTATACATTCACATAAAAAATATATATGTGTATATGTAAAAATATCTGTACACACATGCGTGCATATACATACACACACACACACATACACACGCACAATTAAAGCACCTAGCAATTGTGTCCTGAAATTTTTATCTCTAAATTCATCTATCTTGGTCTGTTTGTTTGTTTCTTTGTTTGTCTGAAGTATAGCCGAGTACACCCATAGTGGACGATCTCAGGGTTTTCTAGTTGGAGTAATGTCTTGGTCTGTAAAAATACCCAGTTAGTTTAGTTATCATATAAAGCTGTAAGCTAAAATTTGTAATAAGAATTGTCATCCTGTAACCTCCTGTGTTACTGTTGAACATTCAAACTTGTGTTTCCTCGACCTGAAGTTGTGTATGTACACGGGATGATAGGTTTACTCAACTGCCAAATTAATTGCCAAACATCGAAAGCTGGTCTAGTAAGAGAAGGGTCTAATGCATAACCAAATACTTGTTAGAGGTTCAAATAGAGAACACAAGCGTTATTCAATTTCACATCCACATAATTAACTTCTTTGCTTCTTGAGATTCGTCAGTTGTATCACATATAGTGCATGACCTCAGTGCATGACTGCTTTCAGTGAATCATCATTTCGAAAGAGAGTGCGCTTTTCACAATCTTACAGAGCCCTTATTCTTTTATCTTCAGACCTGAATGATGTGTATTCAGTGGCAATCTGAATTAAGACCTGAATGATGTAGATTCAACAACAATCTGAATTCAGACCTGAATGATGTAGATTCCATAACAATATAAATTCAGCCCTGAATAATGTAGATGCAAGGACAATCTTAATTAAGACCTGAATGATGTAGATTCAGTAACAATCTGAATTCAGACCTGAATGATGTAGATTCAATAACAATCTGAATTCAGACCTGAATGATGTTTGTTTGCTTGCTTGTTTGTTTGTTTGTTTGTTTGTTTGTTTGAGGTATAGCCTAGTACATCCATTGAGGACGATCTCAGGGCTTTTCTATTTGGAGTAATCAGATGGCAGGATCCTGAATGAGGTAGATTCAATAACAAACTGAATTCAGACCTGAATGATCATGGAATGAGACAATCAATGGCAATCTATTTTTTCATATTTACACGGTGCACGATAATTTAGATAAGTCTGAAAATGTTTAGTCTGGCCAGTGATATTATACGGCTGCGAAGCATGGGCAATGGCGACAGAGGATGAAAGATGAGTAGAAGCAGCAGAGCTGTGGTTTTATCGATCTGCTGAGGGTCAAATGGACAGATACGCGTTCAAGTGAAAGCATACTGAATGAGTTGGGTACCTCACGCAAGCTCCTAGCATTTATACAACGATTAAATTGACTTAATTGCTTTTCGCATCTTGCTCATCCGGGTAGGACGCCTCAGCAATTTCGGTGATCTTCTTGGTCAGCTTATTCCAATCTTACTATTTTGAACGATTGATCTCAGATGTTCAAGGTCGCTCAGCGTTTTGAGTTTTAGGGTAAGGTCAACTTGAGATATATCTTTATTGGGGACTGTGGCAATGGTCGTGATTGACCGTCCTCTAAACTTGATTTGGCAATGCATGGCTTTATTAGCAGGGATGTCTTTGCTTCTTCTCAGGACATGTCCAAATTAGCGCCAGCGACTTTGGGTGAAAAAAATGGAGAGAGGCTTTTCATTGCATATTTTTAAAATAATAAAGTGTTTTGATATTTTGACAGGATAGTGTATGTTGGGGCATTGCCGAAGTTGTTTTCTATGGAAAGGGTCCATTTTTTTCATCTCTGTTTGTGTCAGTGCCCATGTACCACAATTGTATGTGAGGATTGATTTCACGACGAACGAAACTGAAATATGTAGGACACGCAATCCGTAACGAGAGAACATCTTTGATGTCCATTGCCATCCAAGGTAAAATGGAAGGAAAGAGAACTAGAGGACGGCCACCTGCATCACTCGCAAGAAACACCACAAACGCCAGTGGCAAGAAACTCCAGGAGGTGGTTAGACTTAGCAAAGACCGTGAGTGTTGAAGGCAACTTGTGAGGACATCATGTGCAGCGGCCAACACTGTTCCGGGTGACGCCGAAGGGTTACGAGTGACGGTAATGTAATTGCCATGATTTTTTTTTTTTACAGGCTTTGGATCATAATCACAGACCAAAGAAAACACCCCTTTTTATCTGCTGAATGTGATAGCATCGAGCAGCTTACACGACCAACTCACAAATGCCACGAATGTGTCGAGTTCCATAATAATCAGGAGTCTGTATATAGTCTAACCATCAAGCGGCACTGGTCAGCTGATGCAGGAGTCCAACCTAATGGACCCTGGCTTGGAAAAGTAGACTAAGTAATGCTAAGTAAGTAGAACCAGATTCTTATATAAAAACTTAAAAACAATTTTCATTGAATTGACTAGGGATCAGTGCAAAGACAAAAAAAACGTAGAATTTCAAAATGAACCATGACAATTGGATAACAAGAGGATGCCATTCTGGTTAGCTGAATAGACAAAGTTAAATTCGAAAATCGTATTCAAAGTACGTAAGTTCCGTTGGTCAGGTTCCAATGCATGGACACATAATCATGGAGAATGAATAAATGTATTCGGTGGGAGAGGATGGGAGTTGGTTGTTGTAGTCTTTTTGCTTTTTGTTTTAATTTGGATTGTTGTTTCATTTATTTTGTTTTGTTTTTTTTCCTTTTTGTCTTTTTTCTTTCTTTTCTGTTTTGGGTTTGTCTTCTTTCTTTCTTTCTTTTTTTTTTTTTTTTGGTTGTTGTTTTTGCTGTTGTTGTATGTTTAACTTTTTTTTTATCTATTTTCCGTTTGTTTGGCCATGCCTTTGGTCCAATGAAAACACCAACATACACTGCAGTGTTAGTTCGAAGTGTTCCAGCACTGGAAGAGAGACCAGACAATATAAAAACCCAAAATCAGATACAACAGTGTGTAGCATACAGCCACTGTGACAACAGATCACTACTGGATATCTCAATGTGAGAGCGAGGATGAATTTTATTTGTAACGGTGGCACTATGGGCTGATGAGAGCCTACCAACACCATAACTAGACTTCCAAATATGTGACATGTAATCTGGATCAATTGGCAAACTTTTCGACGTTTCATCTCATTCCATGATGAGGAATCCATAAGGAGCCGAGTTGGTAAAGATTAGTTCAACATGCTCATCATTTTGAAATGTGTGCATTGTTTATTTGTCTTGCATGACAAAGTACTTTTGTATCAACAATCTTCCTGTACTTTTTACCTACTAGTATTCTTCTCCATGGATGTTTCATCATATTTCTGCCACCCATAGACATGCAATGTTTCTTCAGTGAAGCAAACCATTTACTAACAAATAAAGTTGCACAAAGTAAAAGGGCCGACAAAGACAGATTCTCTTACCTAGAGAATTAATCTGACCTTCAGTCCTACTTTGAACTCGTTTATCACATTTGTTCAAAGCGAAGGATGAAAATCCTCTCACATAAGACCGCAGAAAAGAAGAAAGGAATCCTAACAGGGAGAGAGAATCATATCATTAATACATTACAACAGCTACAGATAGACTTAAAACAGCTGAAGTAGGTGGATAATTTCATTTCCAAAAAAGTGTGCAATTAGCATCCCAAATTAAGAGACAACCTAAGCATTGATTGCCCAAGAATATAACAGACACAGATAAAGGTGAAAGTCATATAAAACATATATATGGTACATGGCATGGATAATACAACGGCAAAGGGAAAAGGAATATGTACGGAGAGGTGAGGTAAATGCATATCTATAATTACAGATCCTGGCACCGTTTCTAAGGAAGGCGAAGGCCATGGATTTAAAGAAATATACATGTAAAATATGCCGTCGAGGCCTATCATTCATTTGGGTATGAGAATGTTGAGATTTCCAGGTGTATGGAACTTGAATTTTTAAGGACAAGGAAAAAAGAAAGTAATTAAGATAAGAGGTATACATTTAACGCTATATCTGGACTGAATAAATCAGACTGCAAATGGTCGTAAAAAGACCTGCAAAGATTTGAAAGCATTTGCCTTTATTGCGAGGTGATATCAATATTCTGAAGTTTCCAATATTGCACACTTTGTTATTTTACCAAAAATGTTACGTTTCATGGATTGCCAGTAATTAAAATCAAACTTCCTTTCTCTTTTAAGAAACATAATATTACAGGCATTTTTTTTTTTTTTTAGCTTACAGGGAACAATTGACATCAAAATTTAAAAGATGGGGTTATCAAATGACAATAAAAACAGGGTTTATGGGATACATGAATACATGGGAAAACAAAAGAAAAATCAATGTTCCAGAAAGAAAATCGATATCATCCTGTCCAGCACGACTTACTTTCTTACCTGAGACAAAATTAACGCTCTAGCTCTTGGCACTGGGCCTGCCACCAGAAATCTAAATTCTTGTCCAGGAATGACATGGTCATTAAGAACCAATCTTCCAGATCCATTCCATTCAGGAGTCAACCCTAGTGCTGGAAGGAAATGACCATTAAGACCCAATCCCCCAGAACCAGAATATAAAATACAGAAATCGACCTACGGACTGGAAGGATATGGCCATTAGGAACCAATCCACCAGAATTAGACTATGAAAAACAGAACTGAAGGAAATGGCCATTAAGACCCAATCCACCAGAACTAGACTATGCAATACAGAACTGAAGGAAATGGCCATTAAGACCCAATCCACCAAAACTAGACTACAACACAGAACGCGACTAAGTCCTGGAAGGAAATGGCCATTGAGACTCAATCCACAAGAACCAGTTCATTCCTGAGTCGCCTCCGTCATGGAAGGAAATGGCCGTTAAGACCCAATCCACCTGAAAAGTCACGGCTGGTAAGACCCAATACTCAAGAACCAAAGCGCATAGTTATTATTTTTTTCTAAATTAGTGTTTGCCTTTTCACGGGCGGTGGTTGGTTTGTTTTTTTGTTTGGGGTATAGCCCAGAACATACATAGAGGATGATCTCAGGGCTTTCTTTGGAAGGGTGGTTGGGGTGGGAAGGGGATATTTATGGGAACCACACAACAAAGTTGAAACTTTACTTGGTAGTATCGCTTTATTTGGTCTTATTATGCCATTTGGAAAATATATTACTATAAACGCCTCGAATGATTGGTTGATTTTACGTCAACGATAAAGAAAATCGAGTCATCGCATAACGCTTATAATGTCTCACTGATCACTGCTAAGGTGTGCTTTCATTATTGTCATCATCTTACGCAAACATCATTCACACATCACGATTTACCAGTCCGAGATATAACACGTCAAGGATAAAAGACATAAACAAAAAGTAAAGAGCTTGGTGTCCATGCAGAATGATCCTATAGCGTGAGTTAAGAACAGTAACGTTGAAAAGTAAACATTAACATTATTTTGGTAAAACAGTATTGAATCAGTATGGTTGCAGTCTTGACTAGACTAGGTCGGCTGAACCAGATCCCAATGAACCAGTTATTTGAGTTAGAGTACAAATATTCGTTTCCTTGACCTCTCGACAAATCTGAACTGGAAGAGCACACAATGCAGTCGAAGCATGACAAGCAGAACGGGCAGAGAACATCCCTATGGAAGGAAATATCCTTGCACACATGACACAGCCACACTCTGGCTTCAAAATGAAAAAAAAAATACTGGGCCACAGATAACAGGCCTTTGACAGGATATTGAACAAGTGGTTCCAGTATGCGATAATGGAGGTTCAGACTCGCCAACGTGCTGGTACTGTGGGGGAGGGCCCATAAATGCAGATTGTTTCAAGCAGAACTGTATGTTACATAGAGGGATGAGAATTCAAATCAAACACGCCCCATTAAATATCCACAAAGCGGTCATCTCTCATATCAAATGGCGGCCATACTCGTACCTATTATGGCAGGAAAGGACCAAAACATTTTAGATGAAAGTGCAGCATGTTTGCTCTCCTTGTTTGATCTAGAGACAAACAAGATGCCAACTGCAAAAAGCAGAGAGTATCAATTTTGTTTGTTTGAGGTATAGCCCAGTACATCCATAGAGGACGATCTCAGGGCTTTCTATTTTAGAGTAATCAGATGACAGGATTGCTATAATTATTTACGATAAAGGTGCAGATCAAGGTACGGTTTAAACGAAGAAGAGTCGTTTTGTCCGCACCCAGTACGTATAGCCAACTACTCGGAGGACATCTAGGGCCTTTCGACAACGCAACCTTAATTCCTTTATACAATAATATGTGGGTAAAAAGTGAGTCTATTGTCGAAAGTCAATCCCAAAAATTTTGGATGTGGGAGAGACTTTGATGTTCTTTTCATTTAATATGATGGTAGGTTCTTTATGGAGGTTTCTTTGTCTATGAAAATGAACACATATTATAGTTTTTTCGATGGAGATTTTTAAACCATTTTGTGTGACCCATTTTTGGGCTTGGTCCACACAAAGTTGCATACATCTTTCCAAATGGGGTAAGTATTTGCCTTCGATATAAATTGCAAAGTCGTCCACAAAAAGAGAAGTGTTGGCCTTTGGCGCTACAGATTTGACAATGTTGATGAGTTTCAGGTTTAACAGAACATGTGAAAGAATACTTCCCTGGACGACACCGGTTTCTTGACAGAAAGGGTCCGAACACGTCTGATTAATTTTAACTTGAAAATTTCGATCGGCAAGGAAGTCTTTGATGAAGAGAGGCAGTCTGCCTCGAAGGTCGAGATCATGGAAATCTGTAAGGATTCCATGTCTCCAGGTAGTGTCGTAAGCTTTTTCTAGGTAACAGAAAAAAGATGGCAAGAACTTGGTGGTGGTGTTGTTTTTTTTGCGTGCGAAAGCCTCGCGGATACAACTTTTGAATCGAACCAGATGGTCGACGGTGCTATGATTTTTTCGAAAACCAAATTGGACTTTGGCCAAACTATTTTGGGTTTCTAAGACCCAGACCAGACGATCGTTGACCATCCGCTCCATGGTCTTTCAAAGGCAACTAGCGAGAGCTATAGGTCTATAATTCGAAGGATCAGTATGATCATTGCCTGGTTTAGGGATAGAAATGATGTCGGCTTTTTTCCAGGAATCTGGGATTCGACTGCAAATCCAGATATGATTGAGAATATCGAGATGGATTTTTTGACATGGGACAGTTAGATTAGATAGAAATTGAAAGTGAATATTATCTTGTCCAGGTGCAGATGGATTAGCTTTTGCCAGTTCCTGAAGCGTGAAAAGAGCATCCGACTTTTTTTAAATTTTCTGATTCAAAATCAAGCGGGCTCCTTTCCTGAGTATTTTTGTCAATGTCTTTTTCGTCTGTAATCAGAGCGTTTGGTAGTTTTAGGTGGGACTTACTTTGGTTGGCGTTTTTGCTTTTTATTTTTCGTATCATTTTCCACACCTTTTGACAGCTGACGTTTTCAGCCTTTGTAGACATGTCCTGTCTCCAGGAAGACTTTTTGGCGGCTCTTATAGTGCGTCTCGTCTCTGCTTTGGCTTTTCAAGGGTCTAGAAGTTTTCCAAAGTGGGTTGTTGGTAAAATTTTCGGTAAGCCTTTTTCGTTTTTTTCTAGCTTCATTATCCCCTGCAGTGTACAAGAGAGTCCTGGGCAATTGTTTTGAATGAATAGAAAGTTTTGGAACACATGCATTTGCAATGTCCATAAGTTTGGATGAGAAAACGGACACAGGGTCGTCCGAATCGATGATATCGGGTTGGATAGACAATACAGGATAGGAAGAGTTTTTGAAAAATCGTCCAATTAGTTTTCTTTAAAAGATTGGGTCAGAATTGTCTGAAGGTTTCGAAACAGATGATAAAATAATCGGAAAGTGGTCTCTTCCGCATAGATAATCGTGGACTGTCCAGTTAAAATAAAAACATAAAGATGGAGATGCAATTGACAGGTCAATAACTGAAAATGAACGATGGGCAGGGTGTTAAAAGGTTTGGGAACCAGTACTAAATAGAAATAAGTTATGAATGGAAATCATTTTTTTAACAGTTGTCCAACGTGATCCCGTCTGGAATCACCCCAAAAAGGAGATTGGGCATTGAAGTCCCCCAAATTAATAAAAGGTTGAGGCAATTGTCTAATAAGGTCATCTAATTCGCCTGCAGGTAAAGGTTCATCTTGGTTAAGGTAAAGGGAGCAGACAGAAATGGTCTTATCTGCCAAATTGCTCACCCTCACCGCCAAAGCTTGTAAATTTGGCAGATTTAGGTCAATTTGGGAACAGTAATGTCCCTTATTTACTAGCATTTCAACATCCTCAACTCTGCTGGTTGGGAGGTGGAAAAATTGACATCCCCTGGGAGGAAAAAAAATTGTATTTACTTTTCGTGCACTGCAGCGACAGAGGGCTTAAAATTTGTACAGAATACTACTAATTCTTCATAATTGGCTTTTAGCCCTCTGACGTTCCATTGCAGAATGGTGTCCATTGTTAAGTACGATGGCGTGACTGGCCATTAATTTTGGGAAGGCCTCACTCCGGATCTCCTTTGAGACCGCGGATGTTTTATAAGGTATGTCTCAAGTTTTCGAGGCCGCCCCTCCTGGGTTTTGGGGGAAGGGCGGTCTCGAACGCTCACGATCTCTTTGTGGTTAGGTTTCCAGGGCCAGTGTGTATGTGGTGTCCGTTTCCATATCCGAATTGTTTGATAGTGCTTGGAATTTGTTTGGTGATTTATGGGTTTTGTTTTGTTTTCTTTGTTTGCTTTTGTCTGTTTTCTTCTGTACTTGATTTGTTGTGTTTGGTTGGTATTGTTTGTGTTTGTGTCTTGGAAGTGGTAGTCTGTGGTGTTTTATTGTGTGATATGGGTTTTGTTGATTGAGGTGCAGTGAATGGTTTGTCTGTTTGTGTTGCCATGTTTCTTATTTGTGGTTTAGCCTTGCCTGCATATGAAATGTTTTTGTTTGTGTTTTCTCATATATTTTATTTTTCTGGCCTCTGGATAGGTCAAATTGTTAATAATTTTAATTTTGTTGACGTCACTTTCTTTCTTTTTCTTTCTTTTTTTTCTTTTTTTTTTTTTTGGTTGTAGAGAGGGCATGGTCTTGAATTTGCCTCATGGCTCTCTCCATGATTTAATTTTTTTTCTCACAATTTTGTCCATCATGTTTTTCCTGTTTTTGACCACCACATCAGCTGCAGGCCAGTTGGTTCCTGCAGATCCTGTCGAGGGGGCCAAAACGAAAACAGATGAAGCAGAGTAAAGGCTCGTGGCCTTCGTGATATTCTGACCTAACACAAAGAAGTCTGAGCGTCCTGTGACGTCACGGGACATCCGCTTTTCGTCTTTTTGAGGCGTTCACAACATGCACATTATGGTGTGTATATTCTATGATCTGTGAAGTTAATCATTGCCCACTTAACTTTCCTGCCTTTTTTGTGTTACATCGTTTCCTTCGCCGAGAATAGATTTTTTAGTTTAAAAAAAGAGGTAAGCTCCTCTATTGTGCTTACATTTTTGTAAAATATTAAACAATTTAACTGTTTATAAAATCTTTTGCAACATGCCACGAAAATGTTGTGTGCCAAATTGCAGAGGCAATTAAGATGACGAGGATATAGCTTCAGCATTTCAATTCACCACAGATGATGAAAGAAAAAGGTTATGGTTGAGAAAAATCCCACGAAAGGATTGTGTTCCCATAAAAACATCAGTTGTTTGTGAAAGACACTTTGCCAACCATTTTATTGTGCGCGTAGACTCTGTGGTGAAAGATGATGGTAGTGTTTTATTTGTGCCTAGGACCATTCCTAAGCAAAACAAAGATGTTTATCCAACATCATTTCATAATTGCCCGTCATATTTAAGTGAAGAGCCACCGTCAAAGAAGAGAACTCCCGATGACAGAAGGAGAGAAGCCATCAAAAGAGACGAAACATCATTCAGTAAATGGCTACAGAATGACAAAATTTAAGATTTTGAGAATTTTATATGTCAAATCGAAACTCGACATGACAATGAAAAATGGATATTCAGATCTCATTACGCTGATTGTTCAGTTAAATACTGTCGTTTTTGCAGAATAGTGGACTCACAAGACAGCACACCAAAGCTTGTGGCTACCATAAGAATTCTGAATGATATGCAAGTGGAGATTTTTTAAAAACACCTCAGCTGAGTATCATCCCTCCCCCGACCTTTCCTCCCCTACTTTCTTGGCAAGATATCAATATTGCTAAACCATCTCTATCCATTATACATCTTAAACTTAATATCTTAAAAGAACATTGCAAAAAAATTTTTTCATTCAAAGATTTTGTTGTTTTAATCTTTTTATGCATTTGGTCTGGAGTTGGGGTGGCTGTGGTGTATATAATCTTATAAAACTTTGCAATCTAAATTAAAAAAACCAAGCATACTGGTGTTTAATGAAAATTTTCACTTCTTTAAGCGCTGAGGAGATAATAATGTGAGCCTTAAAATCTTGAACATTAATTTCAAAAATACCATAGTTTTGCATATATGTTTTGTGTTGTTATTTGACAGGAAAGTTCCTGACAATGAGTTATAATGGCTGTTTGGTTCATCATCACCGCAGATAGTAGAAGCTTGGTCACAACTAGACAACTTATTCTCTCACTTCATCGCCTTCATCGCCTGTGGAACAAGATTCTGATTTTAGCTTCAAGTAACAGATGGAAAGCATCCTAAATGAAATTCAGAACATGGGAGGAACATGATTTTATTGACTGCCGTCAGAAAGAACACGGAAGAGAGAATGATATTTCTCATGGAGCAATTCAAATTACTCTTTGCACCTGTGAACAGGTATTCGTATGAAACATTACTGTTGGCCTTTCAGGTATATGCCTCAGCTCCTCAACTATATACCTTAATGAGAAATACAAACCTCACATTGCCACACATCTCATTACTTAAAGAAACTGCAATCAGTTTTTAACATCGGAAGTGGCATGCAGCAAAATGTCCATGTGAAGTACCTTAAACAAAAGTGCCATCACTTGAAGGGTCATGAAAGAAACGTCATTCTGATGATAGATGAAATTCATGTTTCTGATCAGTTTTCCTGCAAGCAAGGAACGCTGGAAGGATGTGCCAGTAGTGATACTTCTAATGGTGCTAACACTGCAAAGTTGTCATGATATTACCCAGTTTTGTCTAAACAGAAAGATGTTGTGTCTATCGCTGCCATGATTATGAGTGACATGATACGACAAGTTCTGAAAATTCTGCAGGATGTAGGCTTTCTCCACAGTCTGTGTGATCTCTGACAACAATCTTATCAATCGCAAAGCATTTTCACACTTGTGTGGTGGCAACCTTCAAACTTCTATTCCTTACCATTTGAGCCCAAAATGAAAGATCATTTTTTTTATTTTTGACCCGGTCCACATTTTTAAGTGTGTCAGGAATAACTGACTGGCCCGACTTGATCAAGATAAAACGTTCCTCTTCGCACAATGCGGCAGTGATAATATGGCAGAATGCAAAGCATCTTTATCACACCTCAGAAAGCTCCAATCACAGGAACACTCACTGATTTTAAAACTCACTCCCGCCTTGAGTAAAAAAAAAAAAGCCTGTATCCGACTGCTATTGAAAGAAAAAAAAGTGAAACATGTTGAAAGTCTTTGATCAAAGAAATGTCACAGCCCTTGAACATTATGAAAAAGTTTGGAGTATGGATTCAGAAGGAACAAGAAGCTTTCTGAAAATTTTTACCAAACTTTGGAACATCCTTAATGTTAAACAACCGTCAAAGAGAATCCGCTTGCGAAATACAGATTGTCATCCCATCAGTATGATGAGGAAAATGTGATGTTTCTTCGTTCAGTCATTCACTGGCTAAATACTTGGAATGATAGGAGACTCAAGCCAAGGCAAGGAACCTCCTCAACAGAAACAATGACAGCACCTCCCCATACTTTACAAACGATTGTTGAACTAATTGAATACTCCATCAAAGAAAAAAACCTTTAAATAAATAATATCTCCTCTTGGTAAAATTTCAGACGGGTGATCTTGAATTCAGACTTGGACAATATCGACACATGAGTGGATCAAACTTTCATGTTTCCGTACAGCAAGTTTTGGAGGGTGAGAGAAAGTTAAAACTTCCGAGTGTCCTTAAGTTAGTTTCATCGTCAAAGGGCACCCTGACTTTGAAAGATATCACAGTGCCACTAGGAGGAATGAAGAACCAAAGTGGAACACTTTAAGTAAAGCTTAAAGTAAGCATATAAAGTTTAAACATGAAGTTGTAAAAGGACTGGTATTTGTTGCTGGATATTGTGCTTTCAAAATTGCACCAAAATTCCCATGCGAAGAGTGCAAACGAGAATTGTCAATAGGGGAAAAGCTGCGACTTGAGGGAACTGAGGAAACTGAGACATATTTGGCAGCAATAGATAGAGGTGGACTCACATGGCCATCTGACCTTGTTGTGCGAATTTGTACTGAACCCTTCAAAATATTTCAGTCAAAAATAAAAAAAAATGTTGAACTTGAGCATGCCTTTCTACAATGAACCAATCAAAGGAAATTGCTCTTGCAGCTTCTCAGTCAACATTTCGAAGACATCCAAATATCCACTTTAAATATCCACTTTACATCAGTTTATTCATAGCTTCATGTGGAACATGTGGAAGGGAACAGTTCACCATCATCACAAAGTGCTCCAAACCTGCTGTGAATATTCTTCTCAATAACTATTCAAAGAACTTCAATGACAAGCCATCCACTGGAAACAAAGCCAGAAAAATTAACACCTTCAAGAAAAATTAAAGTAAGCTACCTGTCATTGTCTCTTGTTTGTTTGTTTGTTTGCTTGCTTGAAGTACAGCCTAGTACATTTGACGATAGATAGGTCTCATGCAAAGATTTTAACAT